>CAWUFW010000361.1:600000-885000 GCA_963921515.1 Calotriton arnoldi | reverse complement strand
CACTAGCTGTTATCTAAAATATATCAGTGAAAAAATTAAAGATTGAAACCAAATTAGTGTCAAAAAGGAGAGGAACAGTTTAAAAGGGCCTAAAGTGTTATTCTATCCTTCCAGTTCATAGCACAATCCCCATTTACCATAACTTGGAAGATTTACATCCTCAGAAGCCTAGTCATGAGTCTGAGTATGTGTTTTGGCAGTCAGCATGTGCCCCATCTTATTCCCGTATTAATGTTGTTAAGAAATTAAAAGGGACAAATGGAAAAGAGGACCATGGGTGCCGTATATGTGCATGCCATCTTGAAAGTATATTAAGAACTGTTAGAATTTGAGAGTATGCCTATTTGAAAAGCTTTAGCTGGAATACTGTTAGAATGCAGGAAAGAGGAGATTCTGTCCATTACTGTGATTAGACTGCAAAGTTACTCTATTTCATAGGCATAATTTAGAGCGAGTATTCATTATCCAGGTGAATACATGTCTTCAAAAAGCTCAAGGTGTACCTCAGTGAGTACTACATCTTGCATTATAGAAGTCTTACAAATCTTGAAATTGAAGACCAGGCGTCGTGTAAACACAGGAATAGTAAGTTGCCTGTGAATGTGTCAGTGCCATATTGTGGGTGTTCGAATGTCACTCTGCTGTTAAGAGTAATTAGCAGTGTGCCCCTAAGTGAACAGTATGGAAATGTTCTTGAACCAGTTCATAGTGTAAATCAATATCAGATACATAATAGAAGATAATCTCAATCATCCAAAAAATACTGAAACTCATGAATAATGTTGAGCCTTTTTCTTACGTCCGTCAGTTTCTGTATTAATTGTGCCTGATTCTGTGTAGATTTTCTGTCACCACCACAAGGGTTTGCTGCTTGATGTTGTAGACCATGAAATCTCACATTACTATACAAGTAGTTTTTTTGTCAATACTTGTAGCACACCGCAAAATAGTACCATGTGTCACCTTGTCTAATGGCACTTATATGTTTGGCAGTCCTACTCTGAGTGACCTAATCATGCTTCCAACAAAGATCTTGCCGCAAATTAGTGTATACACAACATATTTAGTCGAACAGATGATACATGTTTGGTGCAATATTCAAATTTGCTATTGTATCTAAAATGCTGGAAATTTGCCCATGGCGCAACTACCACATGTGGAAGAAAAAAAACATAATTTTTAGATTTGACCAGGTTTTTTTGGGCATCTTTAATGGGGTAACTTCGGCAGATATATTGCGAATGGTGGCCCCTCTCCGCTGTGTGATGCTAGGGTGCTTTGTCACCCATTGGGCGATGACTTAATCTGCTGTAAACAAACCCTTGCCTGTTTTGAGAGCCCAACTCAATTTATGTATTCTAGTGCCAAATGGTGTTATCCGTCTTGTGATCTCTCCCTGCTTTGTGTTCGTAGAGCATGTAGATGTCAGTGTAGAAGTCTTATAAACCTTTAGTACCCTTTTTTTGCTGTTGTCTAAATAGTCTGTGCCTCACAGCCCCTTGTTTTAAATTGGATTTTCATTTCAGAAATATTTTAACTTCTTGAGCTTCACTACAGTTTCTCCCTGATTGTATCATTTCTCCCGATGGAATCACTCTAATTTGCTTTTTCGGGGTGTGCGCTGTTGGCATGTAAAACAGAATTGTGGGCTGTCTCTTTCCAGTATAATCAACTTTCTAGTTTACCTTGTCTACAATATATTTCAATATCTAAAAAAAGCCAGTCTTTCTGAATTCAATCTGAAGCAGACATTATATTGATTGTCATGAAGATATTCATGAAACTCGACAAGTTCACTAACATTAGCAGTCCAAATCATTAAAACATCAACCATAAATCTGCCTCAGTAATGGATTTTGTCACGCCATTGGTAAAGCTAATGGGCCCCAGACAAAATCCTCCTCAAATGAATCCATGAACTAGATGACAAAAGGGAGTGCAAACCTGAAGCCGATTGCTGGCCCTCGCGTCTTACAGTAGCAGGTACCCTCACACATAAAGAAGTTGTTAGTCAAATTTACTAAGAGCATCTGCATATGTACAAAGAAATGTACAGATGTCTTTTTCAAAAAGTTCTGTATCGCATGGCTACCCCACTCGTGTGATGTTAGTAGACAGTGAAACCACATCTAATGTAACCAACATCCTCTCATCCTACACTATATAGCTGATCATATTAAGTATATTTTGTCTGTTTCTTATGTAAGATGGTAGGTTAGTTATAACATCCACGTACTAAGAAAGTCTTTGT
The DNA here is from genome assembly GCA_963921515.1 of Calotriton arnoldi. Classification (NCBI taxonomy): domain Eukaryota; kingdom Metazoa; phylum Chordata; class Amphibia; order Caudata; family Salamandridae; genus Calotriton; species Calotriton arnoldi. The sequence goes on along the minus strand of CAWUFW010000361.1, from coordinate 882,749 downwards.
TTGTGAGGCAATACAAGATGCAAATGGTATGCCTGATGGAAAAGGTGTATTTTTAATGGATTGTAGGAAACTCAAATCCCGAACAGGTCCTATACAAGAGAGGCTTTAATGAATATCGGACACACAAGTAAGCAAAGGAAATGTACACCAATTAATTTTCAGGTGCACACTACCAAATGGTGTTGTCCCACGTGTAACTGTGTCATCTACACCAATTACAAAGACGCCTGAAAACATCACGCTAGGTTCACAAGTTCCCAATCCGTACACAACTGTGAACCTTTGGACTCCGTACTTACCTGTGTGCTACTGAACACTAGGTCACTTCCCAAACACAAATACGAATTTGCCGACTTTATGTATCAGCGCAACCCTGACCTAATTTTTCTTACAGAAACTTGGACTAATAGTTCTTCTGATCCAGATCTAAAAATCGCCATCCCAGAAGGGTATGAGCTCTTTCGAGCTAACAGAGAAGGGCAACGGGGAGGTGGGATTGCTATTGTCCTCCATAATAATATTAAAGCCACATTTGCAGTCATGCCTCAGTTTAAGTAAGAATCCATTATGTTTCTTTTTAAATTTAAAAACAAGGTGGCTTTTAATGGGGCCCTAATTTACTGACCACCTGGTCCTAGGAATAGATTAATTTCCTCTGTGCAGAACTTTCTGGAATCTTGCATGGAGTTTCCCAATTTCACAGTATTGGGCGACCTTAATTTTTGTCTGGAATCTAAGGAAAGTAGAGACCCCATCAACTTGATTGACTGTCTTGAGAGTTTGGACCTAATCCAGATAGTCCCCGAGCCAACCCACACAGGTAATCATACCCTTGATGGCATTTTCACCAATAATCCACAGATCACCTTTAACAGAGTCTTACCCATGGCATGGACGGATCATAGTGCAGTGTAGCGGGTTAACTATCCCAGAAGAGACCCCTTAAGCATCTAATAAGAATACGTTCATAACACGCCCTTGGCGAAAGATAAAAATATTCGACTTAGATATGGCTTTACACTCCTACACTCCATGTCTGGACACAGACAGTGATTCGGCAGCCTTCAATTTTACAGGTTGGATTGACTCTGCGGTCACCAAGCTTGCCCCAGAGAAACACATATGAAGTCGTAGGAACCAACCATCAGCTCCGTGGTACACTGCTGAGCTGAAGGAACTTAAGAAGTATAGGGCTCAGGAACGAAGATGGAGGAAATTATCGGAAAATACAGAGGCAATTGTTTTAGCAAAATCACATTTCTTTACTGAAAAAATTAGCTCAGTGAAAAATTCAGCTAGAGAGCTTTTTAAAACAGTCACCGTACTATCAAACTTCGATGAAAGCAAACAGTTCACCCCGGACCAAGATTTCTGCAATAAACTGGCAGATTTCTTTCATAATAATGTAAAAATCGTGCACAAAGACTTCTCAAGTCACCAAAATGGATCTGGTCCAGATGAGCAGGCTTGCCTGGATCATAATACCAAAATTACACAGGCTTGCCTAGAAAAGTTCAATCAGTTGACGCCTGAAAGAGTGGAGAGGCTCATACTATCTACCAAATCTGGATCCCCATTGGACCCCTGTCCGGCGTTGGTACTTCACATGGTCACTAATACTATTGCATGCCATCTTGTACCCCTCTTAAATAATATTCTTGATTCATGGTCTTTCCCAAGTAACTGGAAAAAATCACTATAACGTCCTATCCTGAAAAAACCTTCGCAAGACCCTACGGAGGTTAAAAATTATCGGCCAATCTCTTGTCTTCCGTTTCCATCCAAAGTCCTAGAAAAAGTCTTAAATGAAGACCTGGTACACTTCTTATAGTCAAATGACAAATTGGACTCATCACAACATGGCTTTCGGCCTCAACACTGCAGAGCCAGCGTTAATCGCAGCCACTGAGGAGATCCGTATCCAGGTAGACGGGGGAGGGAAGGCAATACTCATTTTGCTAGACCTCTCAGATGCGTTTGATAGGTAAATCATCAAGTACTCATTCAGCGATTATCTGAAATGGGGATCACAGGTGGGGCATCTAATATTAGATCATTCCTATCAAACAGAGAGCAAACTGTAATTTTGGGGGGGACATAAATCCCACTCCTATGCTCTGCCATGTGGGATCTTCGTTATCCCACAACCCTGTTCAATGCATGTTACCCCACTGGCCAAACTCATCCGCTCACAAGGATTTACCGCTATCTGTTATGCAGATGATACACAAATAGTAGTGTCACTATCATCAAAGCCAGATGACTTGGCGAAGAAATTCAATAACTGTATGGTCCACATCCTTAGATGGATGCAGGAAAACTGTTTAAAATGTAATACCGAAAAAACCGAGGTGCTACTATTCGGTGGAAACACCTAATTCTGGAGCAATTCTTGGTGGCCAGATGTTGCTGGACCATGTCCATCCCCAGTAAGGAAAGTAAAAAGCCTGGGAGTCATTTTAGATGATCAGTTATCTTTATCTGACCAGGTTAATTTCATTACATCTTCCTGCTTCTACACTTTGAAGATTCTAAAAAAAGGTCTTTCCTTTTATCCCAATGGATCTACAGAAAACAGTGATCTTAGCTTTGGTACTATCAAAGATAGATTACCGTAACGCTCTCTACTTGGGAGCAAAAAAGTGGACTCTGCAGAAGCTACAGTCACTCCAAAATGCAGCAGCACGTTTACTGCTCAAAATCCCCAAATTCAGTCCGGTTTCACAAAGTATTTGGGATTTGCATTGGCTGCCTATCCAGGCGAGGGTTCAATTTAAATCCTTGTGCATTGTTCGTAAGGCCCTCTGCAGTGTTCACTTTAACAAATTCATCAGATGGTACGTCCCACGACGTAACCTTAGATCATCTACTGCTTGTCAGTTTGACATCCCTAGGGCAAAGACTGTAAAATGGGGCGGGGGTAGAAGCTTTTTCCATCTGGCCTGTAAGCTATGGAACATCTTATCTCCTACACTGAGGACCCCAACCAACAGACAGACGTTCAGAAAATCTTTAAAAACATGGCTATTTGTATCCAAGTTTTAAGCCTGCGGTCGCCTCTCTCTGTACGATCTTAAAGGCAGCTCCAGCGCTAAGATGCCTTGGCATTCATGCGCTTTACAAAACTTTCATTCTTTCGTTCGTTCATTCATTCAAGAGTGTAGAGACACAGCAACCTGGTTTTATCAATTTTCCAAAATATATACTCGACATCATTGAGTAGCCCCACATCAATCCATTGTATCGTGTGTGTTAATCTCCTTTCTGATTTTATGAATCTGATTATAATCCTACTTGCTATTGCATGTAGTATCAGCGATTTTGGATAGCACTTCACTGTCATAATCTACTTTAATAGCTACAATGTTCCCTTCCTTATCTGCCTCCCATATTATTAAGATATGGTAATTTTCATCCACAGAACCCTCACAGCCACTCACATACCCATTCACGGATCCATACAAGTATTTACACAACCACTCACTTATCCGTAGGGCCACTCGCACATCCACCCACCCACTCACGCATAGAGCCTGATCATACAACTAGTCACCCACCCATTCAGCCACTCACACACCCATACAGCTACTGAAACACTAGGTATTCACCTATACAGCCGCTCACACACCCATACAGCCTCTCAACAGAGCCACTCACTCACCCATTGAACCACTCAAACACTCACACACCCACAGAACTACTTTCATACCCATTCACACATTCATACAGCCACTCGCACACCAACTCCCTTAACTGGACACACCCACCCACTCACCAATACAGTCACTAACTCAGCCACTAAGACACCCACACAGCTACTCAGACACCCACTTATACACCCTTACAGCCACTCACAAACCTGTACAGTCACCCACTCACACAGCCACTCACATAAACTAAGTTCAAAAAAAGGAATCATTCAGAAGTACACAAAGTATACTAATTTAACTTTTGTGGTACTTTAGTATATACGTTTAACTCACACAAACTTTTAGAAAATACTCACAATCACTGGATGATTTAATCCGTGATTTCACTGACCGTGTCATGAGTGATGTAATATGTGAGGTCATAAGCAGTGCATTGCAGGGCGTAAGTTATAGTTAGCTCGGGCAACTATAACTGCTGAATTTCACGGGTTTTGTATGAGTGAAATCTGAGCCTAACTAGAATGTCCCTATATATATATATTTGTAGAGTACGGTAAAGCGTTACATGCAACCATCCTCTTTTTAACAGTGCTCTTGGCCGAGTTTCCTCGTGTCAACAATTAGCTGAATACACAGCACTGTTGCCTTTGAAGAGCATTATGGATACTTTCAGCTTTACTAAATTGTTTATAAATGTTTGTGACACCCATACAGGCTATTTATGGTAATCACTTTGTCCAAACTATTGGTTTTCTACATATACAAAGTAAGCAAGGGCTGCCTTAATTCAGCTAATGAAGATCTGGAGCTACAAGGACCTTTCGCTTTTGCTGCAAACCAAGATCAGGCTTTTTAATACCAATGAAAAATGTGTCCTTCTGTATGGAGCAGAAACTTAGAGGACAACAGTGACCACCACCAACAAAGTCCAGACTTTTATCAACACCTGTCTGAGGAAAAGCCTCCAAATCTGCTGGCCAAATACCATCAGCAAAAACGACCTATGGCAGCAGGCTATTCAACTTCCTGCTCATGAAGAATTCATGAAAATACACTAGGCCTGGATACGTCGCACCCTTTGCAAGCCTGCATCAAACACCACCAGGCAAGTCCTGACCTGGAACCCTCAAGGGGAAATTAAAAGAGGAACTCCAAGAAACACCTGTCACTGAGGCCTCGAGGCTGACTGCAAGGAGATGGGTTACACCTTGAGTTAGATTGAAAGAAAAGCCCCGGACAGAGATGGCTGGAGAGTCCTGGTGGATGACCTATACCCCATAATGGGTAGTAGGCATAAGTAAGAATCTATATACAAATGTGCTTTGCTAGATATTATTTTTCTCAATTAAGGCAACCTGTTGAAAAGAAATTACATTATGCAGATGAATGTAGACATTATGTTTTGATTTTTAGAATAAGATAAAGTTTTCAGTGATGCACACTGTGGTAATGTGACACACAGTTGACTTCACTAATGGTGATGTTTTGGCAGTTCGTTAGCAGGTTATCTATATGGAAAGATGAAATATGAGGGGTTTTTGTGCCTGCACTCGCAGTATTTGTTTTATACTGTGTTGAAGTATTACAAGCACTGTATAGTGATTCAAATTTGTTCTTCCTAGCACTGACAAAGTCACTAGGTTATATCCTGCTAGACTAAACAAATATTGGCTGGGCTGAAGTTTGATTGCATAAGCCCAGAAGTGGAATAAAAGATGATTACGTTTGAGGATTTGGCCTTAATTGACTTTCTGTTTGACAAATTAAGGAATTGGGTTTTGTGTGCCTTTTATAAACTTTATTATATGTCTATTCGTATTTGGAGACCATAGGTCCGGTCTCCCACCTTGCTCAGCATCTATAACTATACTAATTAAAATTGATCCTATGCACTTATTTGCTGCTTTTTTCAAACCAGTGTATATGTGTGCCACAAGTAACTTTGCTGTCCAACCCATATTCTAATATATTTGATGCATGCTCTTTGGTCTTTCTTCTTTGTTTGGGTTCATACCACAGTACAAGATTAAAAGTATTCAGGATTTGGTGAGCTTAAAAGAATCTGATCGTCGCAATCTTCTCCATTTCCTTGAAGATGAAAAATATGAAGAAGTAATGGCTGTTCTTGGCAGTTTTCCTCACATCATCATGGAAATAAAACCACAAGGTAGGCAAGAAACCAAGTTCTTAAACAAGCACCCCTCTCTATGACTAGGAATTAATTTGTTTAATGCAATAGATCAAATAACTAATTACTGTATTCATTGGCTACATATTCATTTATCTGAAAGAAACACGTTAGTTATAGATTCCTTACCTTAGAATTAACCCCAGGCGTCAGACTGGATCCGGAAAGTTTTTTCGTCAGCATTACCTCTGCGTGTCGGATTTGGTCGGCGTCGGATTTGGTGCCGTTGGTCGGCTCCGAGTCCGTCGTCGGTGTTGTGGTCGCCGGGATGACGTCGCGGCAGCTACTTAGACGCCGCCCTTGCGCTCTGACGTCTGTTCTTTCTTTTTCCGCGCCAGCCAGCGCAGATCCGGGAAGAGCGGTACCTCAGTCATTTTTTGACTACGTTTTTCTCGACTTTTGTTGACTTGTTTTTCGAGTCTTCGACTCCGAAGGTGCACGAGGGATGCCCGGTTTCAAGGCCTGCGGTTCCTGTCATCGCATGATGTCGGTGACGGATCCGCACCGCGTGTCTTTTTTGCCTGGAGCGCGACCACGACCCCACGTCGTGCTCCGACTGCCGGTCGATGGCGCCGAAGGCTTTGCGAGAGCGGTCCCGAAAGCTGCTTGAGCACCGGCAGTCGGCTCCGCGCCGTTTGAGGTCCCGGTCGAGAGGGAGGTCGAGGGACTGGTCACGGAGTCACCACCATTCCGGTTCGAAGTCTTCGCACTCTGGGTCGGGTAAGTCGAAGCATAAGAAGAAGTCGAAGAAGCATCGTCGCTCTTCAACTTCCCCTCGTCATTCGGCCGATCCGACGAGGCACGCGGGTGGTGCCCCTCCCACGCCTCCGCGTGCGGAGCCTGCAGAGCCGACTCAGTTTCCCTCCCTTTCCGGGACCCGGAGCGACTCCCGCCCAGCTTCGTACGTTCTAAGAGGCGATGCATGCCATCTTTGGGCGGACCGACACCGCCGGCGGGCCTTCGGGCCCCGCGGACTCGGTTGGGGGGCCTAGGTCTTCGCTGCCGGCGGCTCCGGCCCGGTGCCGCAGTCCCCCGTGGATCCAGGCCTGGATCCGGATCAGCGCCGGTTGACCTAGTTACGCCTCCACCGGCGCCGCTTCCTCCGGCACCACTACTGCGTTCGATGCCGGTCGGCCCCCCGGCCGGTGTCGACCCCGGCCTCCACCTTGAAGGGGACACGGAGCCGGACCGGCGTCGTCCGATGCCGAAGCCGGCGCCGAGCAGGGTTTTTGTGCCCCTGTTCGCTCCTGGAGCTCCTTTTCAACCTGAGTGGCATCCAGATGAAGAGGAGGAGGACTGGGAGGGGTCAGGTGACCCTTTAACGGATCAGCTAGGTTCTGACCAGGACTGGAGAGAGGAACTGGGGAATGCCAGTGGTCTTGATACTTCCCCTGACCGTGGCATGTTGTCTCCTCCTACCGTGGCTACGGAGGAGGGAGCGTCATACACAGTGGTGTTGCGTAGGGCGGCCAAGGCTCTCAACCTCGAGCTTCCTACGGTGGCGGTCAGGATTAACCTCCTGATAGAGGTGCTTCAACCGGCAGCGAGCTCTTCGGAGCCCCTGCTGCCGTTTAATGACGCCCTCACCGACATCCTTTTGAGCACGTGGTCCAGGCCCAACACGGGGGCTCCCGTGGACAGGATGATTGCCTGACGCCACCGCCCGGCTCCGGGCAACCCCACTTTCCTCTCCCAACACCCCACCCCGGAGAGCTTGGTGGTCCAAGCCTCCACTTCCAAAGGCGCCTTCCCTACTGCTCCACCGGAAAGGGAATCCAAGAAGGTGGACCACCTTGGCAAGAACATTTTCTCTTCCGCCAGCTTAGGACTGCGGTCCGTAAACACCGCATGTCTCTTGGGCCGTTAATCCCACTCGGTGTGGGATACGGTGGCGCAGGTGCTGCCTCAGTGTCCGGAGGAGGCCCGGACAGTGCTCTCCCAGGCTGTTGCCGCCGGGAGGGATGCAGCAAAGTTTACGATACGTTGTGGGCTGGACACCGCCGACTCTCTGGGCAGAACTATTTCCACGTCAGTAGCGCTTCGTCGCTACGCCTGGATATGCTCCACTGGCTTTTCAGGGGATGTCCAGACCCCCTTGATGGACATGCCCTTTGATGGCCGTCGCCTTTTTGGCGACAAAGCAGACAACGCTCTAGAGCGTTTCAAGGACTCGCGGGCTACGGCCAAGTCCTTGGGCCTCTCCACCCACCCCGCGCAGTCTGCTTTTTGCCCCTTTCGTGGCTATGGATGGGGTGCCCCGCTACGTCCCACCCAGAGCCACAGGCCGCAGCAAGTTACCCAACCTTCGCGTGGACGTGGGAACAACCGTCGTGGTTCCGGGGGCCAGCGGGCGGGCCAGTCCACTAACCCCCCCCCCCCCCCCTCTGCAGCAGCCTCCAAACCCTCCTAGTCCTACCTTTCAGACCCATCAAACGCCAGTGGGCGGCAGGATTCGCCATCACCTCCCCCACTGGCGCACCATCACGTCGGACAGGTGGGTTTTGCAGATAGTCCGAAGGGGCTACTCCCTCCCCTTCGAGACTACCCCTCCAGCCATGCCACCGAGATACCACCGCATGTCGGAGGATCATCTGGCCCTTCTCCAGCAGGAAGTTACGGCTCTCTTGGCCAAGGGAGCCATTGAGCGCGTTCCTGGGCCGGAAGTAGGTCGTGGTTGTTACTCCCACTACTTTCTGGTCCCCAAGAAGGACAAGGGCCTGCGTCCTTTCTTGGACCTCAGGGACGTCAATCGCTTCCTCCGGAAGAAGAAGTTCAAAATGTTGACACTGGCTCAGGTCTTGTCTGCCCTCGACCCGGAAGACTGAATGGTAGCGTTGGACTTGCAGGACGCTTATTTTCACATCCCCGTCCTGCCGGCCCACCGGCGTTACCTACGGTTCACGGTAGGCCACGAGCATTTTCAATTTACCGTGCTCCCCTTTGGCCTTACCAGCGCTCCTCGGGTGTTCACGAAAGTGATGGCGGTGGTCGCAGCTCATCTGCGCAGATCAGGGGTTTCAGTCTTCCCCTATCTCGACGACTGGCTGTTGAAGGCGGGCTCGCCCCAGGCAGTTGTCACCCACCTCCAGACTACGGCCGACCTCCTGCATTCGCTGGGGTTCTCCATCAATGTGCCGAAGTCACACCTGATTCCCTCTCAGAAGCGCCTCTTCATCGGAGTGGTTCTGGACACGGCGCCGTTTCGGGTCTATCCTCCCGAACAGCGAGTCCGGGATATTCAGGCTGATTCCGATCTTTCAGCCTCTATGCCGGGTTTCGATCAGAATGACTCTGAGGCTGCTGGGCCTCATGGCCTCCTGCATCCTGCTGGTCGATCATGCCAGGTGGCATATGCGGGCTCTGCAGTGGGACCTGAAGTTCCAGTGGGCGCAGCATCAGGGGAATCTGTCCGATTGCGTCCAGATCTCGGAGGGCACTGCACAACAACTGCAGTGGTGGCTCACGAACCAGGATTGGGTCAATGGCAGATCCCTCTCCCTTCCCCAACCAGACCACACTGGTGACCGACTCATCCCTTCTGGGATGGGGCGGCCACATGGGAGAGGCGGAGATCAGAGGCCTCTGGTCTCCGGCGGAGTCCGAGCTCCACATCAACCTTCTGGAGCTTCGGGCGATTCGTCTTGCACTCAAAGCGTTCCTTCCCTCTGTCCGGGGAAGAGTAGTGCAGGTGTTCGCGGACAACACCACTGCCATGTGGTACTGCAACAAACAGGGCGGGGTGGGGTCGTGGACCCTATGTCAAGAGGCCCTTCGCTTCTGGACATGGCTGGAACATCAGGGCATATCCCTGGTGGTTCACCACCTGGCAGGTTCTCTGAACGCCAGGGCGGACGAACTCAGCTGCAGGTGCATGATGGATCACGAATGGCGTCTTCACTCGGAGGTGGCGCAAGGTCTCTTTCGACAGTGGGGAGAGCCTTGGTTAGATCTATTCGACACCGAAGAGAACGCGCAATGTCAGCAATTCTGCGCGTTGCAATTTCCAAGGCGTCACTCGCTAGGCGACGCTTTTCGTCGCGAGTGAAGTTGCGGTCTGTTGTACGCCTTTCCGCCTATACCAATTCTGCCCAGAGTGCTGAAGAAGATCAGGTGCGACCGGGCCCAAGTCATTCTTGTGGCTCCGGATTGGGCACGAAGAGTCTGGTATCCCGAGCTGCTCAACATGGCCATCGATCCTCCGATCAGACTGCCTCTTCGGGAGGATCTTCTGTCGCAGCAGCAGGGGACGGTCCTCCACCCGAACCTGTCCAGTCTCCACCTCCTTGCGTGGAGATTGAGCGGCGGCAGTTGACGTCTTTCGACCTGCCTCCCGAAGTCTGTGACGTAATCTTGGCAGCCAGGCGTCCCTCCACTAAGACGGTATACGCCTGCCGGTGGAACAAGTTTGTGGCATGGTGCACAGCAAAGGCTGTGGATTCCCTCTCTGCCCCTCTTTCTGAAGTCTTTTTGTTCCTTCTTTCTTTAGCCCAGCAGGGCTCTGCTCTGGGCACTATCAAGGGCTATCTTTCAGCCATCTCTGCCTTCCTTCGGCTGCCGGATCAGCCTTCTCTTTTCAAGTCCCCAGTAGTTAACCGTTTCATGAAAGGCTTAACCATCTCTTTCCTCCAATCCCCTTCGTTATGCCTCAGTGGGACTTGAATCTTGTTCTTACCTATTTAATGTATGCTCCCTTTGAGCCGCTACATAACTGTCCTTTAGACTCTTGACTCTTAAGACTGCTTTCCTGGTAGCCATCACTTCTGCTAGAAGGGTGAGTGAGCTCCAGGCTCTTTCTTCCAAACCTCCTTTCCTGTCTGTCCATCCGGACAAGTTGGTTCTCAGGACCCGTTCATCCATCCATCCTTCCTAAGGTGGTCACTGCCTTTCACATAGGGCAGACCATTACTTTGCCCACTTTCTTTCCGCCTCTGCATCCTTCGAAGGAGGAAGAGAGGCTCCACCATCTGGACCCAAAACGTGCGCTCTCTATCTGGATCGCACAAAACCGTTCTGGGTGGATGACCAACTCTTTGTTGCCTACGTGGGCACCAAGAAAGGTCGGGCTGTACACAAACGCACCATTTCTCGATGGCTCGTTTTGTGTATTAAGGCATGCTATTCTCTGGCTAAAAAGGAGCCTCCGGTTGGGCTACGCGCCCATTCCACCAGGGCGACGGCAGCCACTACTGCCTTGGGAAGAGGAGTTCATCTAAATGACATCTGTCAGGCTGCCACGTGGGCCTCACTGCACATGTTTACCAAACACTACTGCCTGGACAGCCAAGTCCGGAGAGACGGCTTCTTTGGCCGTTCTGTTCTCCAGGATTTTCTGGTGTGATCTTGGTTCGGAGACCCACCTCCGGGGTTGATATTGCTGGGGTATCTATTCTAAAATAAGGAATCTATAACTAACGTGTTTCTTTCAGATGAACAAGTTACTTACCTTCGGTAACGATATATCTGTAAGAAACATTAGTTAGTTATAGATTCCTTACCGCCCCACCCATCCTCCCTGTTCTGCGAACTGATTTCTAGGGTTAAGGACATCCTTTCAGGGCCCTAGTTTTGTGCACCAGTGGTCAGTGTCTTGCATGGCTCTGTGTTTCTGGCGCGGAAAGTCGTGTACAGAACAGACGTCAGCGCGCGAGGGCGGCGTCTAAGTAGCTACTGCGACGTCATCCCGGCGACCACGACGCCGACGACTGACGCAGAGCCGACCGACTCCACCTTCCGACGTGCAGAGGTACTGCTGACGAAAAAACTTTCCGGATCCAGTCTGACGCCTGGGGGTAATTCTAAGGTAAGGAATCTATAACTAACTAATGCTTCTTACAGATATATTGTTACCGAAGGTAAGTAACTTGTTCATTAAACATCTATATAATACCACATGCAGCTACACCACTCCAGAACACTTAAATAATATAGTATAGGGATTTCGTAACTATATAGCAACCTGTTTCTGATATTCTTATGTCTGTGTGACATCCCTGCTCAGCTATAAGGAAATGTATAATGTAGCCACTTTATTGTAATGATTTATCTCTCTTCTCCAGCGAAAGGTTTAAGTATAACTGATCGTACTTCACAGCATTGGAAGGAAAATGTTGCTTTTCAATATATGTCAGACACAAAGGGAAGGGCTTGTATCTGAAAGAGACACGTTAGTGACAGATTCCTTACCTTAGAATATCCCCAGGCGTCAGGCTGGATCCGGAAAGTTTTTGCGTAGCAGTACCCTTGCGCGTCGGTAGGCGGCGTCGTGCGGCTCCGCGTCCGTCGTCGGCGTCGTGATCGCCGGGATGACGTCGCGGGCAGTACTTAGGCGCCGCCCCTGCGCGCTGACGTCAGTTCTTCTTTTCTGCGCCAGCAAGCGCAGATCCGGGAAGAGCAGTGCCCTGGTCATTTTTTGACCAAACTTTTTGGTGAATTTTTCACTGTTTTTCTTCAATCGACTTCAAGGTGTCGTAGGGATGCCCGGGTTTAAACGTTGCAGCGCCTGTGCTCGGATGATGTCCATCACAGACCCGCATTGGGAGTGTCTCTTCTGCCTCGGCCGAGGCCACGACACGGAGTCTTGTTCCGACTGCCGGGCCCTCCACCCGAAAGCTTTGCGAGAGCGGTCTCGAAAGCTCCTCGAGGCCCGGCATTCGGCTCCGCGGAAGCCCCGGTCGCGTGAGAGGTCCAGGGGTCGATCGCGGAGTCCACACCGGTCGTCGGCATCGAAGTCTTCTTCGTCCGGTAAGTCAAAACACAAAAAGTCCAAAAGCATCGTCGCTCTAGGACTTCGCCTCGCCGGTCTCGCGACTCGGCTGAGGCCCCTCCCGGCCCCGCCCCGCGGCCCCGGACATGCCTGTGGAGTCGCCCCCGCAATACCCGTCCTTCCCGGGTTCGGGGCGGATCCGGCCCAAGTACAGGAATTCCTGTCGGCCATGGCCCGCCTCTTCGGGCCTCAAGGTCCCTCCGGTGCGCCTTCGGGCCCTGATGGGGTTGCTCCGGCGTCGCCGACGGCTCCCGGCCCCGGCGTCGCCCGTGCCTCCAGCCTCGATCCCGGCTCCGGCCCCGGCCTCGATCCCGGCTCCACAACCCCCATCGACGCCGGTTGACCTAACGACACCTCCGCTGGCGCCGATGTCTCCGGTGCCGTTCTCGACGCCGCCTGGGGCTCCGGGCGGCGTCGTCCCCAGTTCCTTCCGGCTCCGGACATGGACCCGGACCGACGTCGCTCGACGCCGGTTCCGGCGCCGATGAGACCTTGGGTCCCAAATGTCCCTCCTCCCCCTTATTTTGAACCTGAGGAGGACCAGGAGGACTGGGAGGGGTCTGATGACCCTCTGGCACAACAGTGTCAGTACGATGAGGACTGGACAGAGGGTCTAGGGGATGCCAGTGGTCTAGATACTTCCCCTGACACTGGCATGCTGTCTCCTCCCGTGGCTACGGAGGAGGGAGCCAATTTTGCAACAGTGTTGCGTAGGGCGGCTGGAGCCTTACATCTCCAACTCCCTACTGTGGCGGTCAAGACTAATCTCTTGACAGAGGTGCTTCAGCCGGCAGCCTCCTCTACAGAGACTGTGCTGCCGTTTAACGACGCCCTCACTGACGTTCTTTGGGCGCCTGGTCCAAGCCCAACACAGGGGCTCCTGTGGATAGGAACGTGTCCCGACGCCATCGCCCAGCTCCGGGCGACCCCCTGTTTCTCTCTGTCCACCCCACCCCTGAGAGCTTGGTTGTCCAAGCCTCCGCTTCCCAAACCGCCTTCCTACCGCCCCTCCGGATAGGGAATCCAAACGCCTGGATCAATTTGGGAAGAAGGGTTTTTCTTCCTCCAGTGCTGGCTTGCGGTCCATCAACACCGCTTGCCTTTTGGGCCGATATACCCACTCCTTGTGGGATTCGGTGGCGAATGTTTTGCCCCAGTGTTCTGAGGAGGTCCAGACACTGCTTTCCCGCGCCATTGCGGAAGGAAGGGATGCGGCCAAATACACAATACGATGTGGCCTTGATACCGCCGACTCGCTGGGCAGGTCTATTGCAACGACGGTGGCGCTACGACGCCACGCCTGGCTGAGAACCACTGGTTTTTCAGGGGATGTCCAGAATACTCTCATGGACATGCCCTTTGATGGAGTCGGTCTTTTTGGGTCCAAAGCAGACCATGCGTTGGAGCGCTTTAAGGACTCACGGGCTACTGCAAAGTCCCTGGGCCTTTCTGCTACACGCCCTCCGCTGACTTCTGCTTTTCGCCCCTATCGTGGCCACGGTAGGGGCGCCCCTTCACGTCCGCAGCCCAGCACCGGCCCGCGCAGCAGGCGTCTTCGCGTGGCCGAGGATGTGGATTCCGCCGTGGCGGATCGGGCAACCAGCGTGCGGGTCAGGCCACCACCTCCAACCCGTCCGCAGCCTCCAAACCCTCCTAGTCCCTCCTTTCAGGTGCACTGCACGCCGGTAGGGGGCAGGGTCCGCCATCACCTTCCCCACTGGCGGACCATCACCTCGGACAGGTGGGTCTTGGACATTGTCCGAAGGGGCTACTCCCTCCCCTTCGAGTCCACCCCCCAGCCATGCCACCTCAATTCCACCGCATGTCAGGGGATCACTTGGTACTTCTGCAGAAGGAAGTCACGGCCCTCTTGGCCAAGAGGGCCATCGAGCATGTTCCGACCCCAGAAGTAGGGCGTGGTTGCTACTCCCACTACTTCCTGGTGCCCAAAAAGGACAAGGAGGACATGCGTCCTATCTTGGACCTCCGGAACGTCAATCGCTTCCTCCGGAAGGAGAAGTTCAAGATGCTCACACTAGCTCAGGTCTTGACTGCCCTCGACCCTGGAGACTGGTTGGTAGCGTTGGACTTGCAGGACGCATATTTCCACATCCCCGTCCTGCCGGCCCACCGGCGTTACCTTCGGTTCACGGTAGGCCCTGAGCATTTTCAGTTCACCGTGCTCCCCTTTGGCCTTACCAGTGCCCCTCGGGTGTTCACGAAAGTGTTGGCGGTGGTCGCAGCTCATCTGCGCCGGGCAGGGGTTTCAGTCTTCCCCTACCTCGACGACTGGCTGCTGAAGGCGGGCTCGTCCCAGGCAGTCGTCTCCCACCTCCAGACTACGGCCGAACTCCTGCACTCGCTGGGGTTCTCCATCAATGTGCCGAAGTCGCATCTGATTCCTTCTCCACAGCTCCTTTTCATCGGAGCAGTTCTGGACACGACGCAGTTTGGGGCCTTTCCTCCCGAACGGCGAGTCCGGGATATTCAGGCTATGATTCCGATCTTTCAGCCTTTATCCTGGGTTTCGGTACGGATGACCCTGAGGCTGCTGGGCCTCATGGCCTCCTGCTGGTCAATCATGCCAGATGGCATATGCGGGCTCTGCAGTGGGACCTGAAGTTCCAGTGGGCGCAGCACCAGGGCAACCTGTCCGATCACGTCCAGATCTCGGAGGGGACTGCAAAACAGTTGCAGTGGTGGCTCTCGAACCGGCAATGGGTCATGGGCAGATCCCTCTCCCTTCCCCAGCCAGAGCACACAGTTGTGACGGACGCGTCCCTTCTGGGATGGGGCGGTCACATGGGAGAGGCGGAGATCAGAGGCCTCTGGTCTCCGGCGGAGTCCCGGCTCCATATCAACCTTCTGGAGCTCCGGGCGATCCGACTTGCACTCAAGGCATTCCTTCCCTCTGTCAAAGGGAAGGTGGTGCAGGTGTTCACAGACAACACCACCGCCATGTGGTACTGCAACAAACAAGGCGGGGTGGGGTCGTGGACCCTTTGTCAGGAGGCTCTGCGCCTCTGGACATGGCTGGAACATCAGGGCATGTTCCTGATGGTTCAACACCTGGCAGGTTCCCTGAACGCCAGGGGCGGACGAACTCAGCCGCAGGTGCATGATGGATCACGAATGGCGTCTTCACTCGGAAGTGGCGCAAGGACTCTTTCTACAGTGGGGAGAGCCTTGGTTAGATCTATTCGCCACCGAAGAGAACGCGCAATGTCATCAGTTCTGCGCGTTGGAATTTCCAAGGCGGCACTCGCTCGGCGACGCTTTTCGTCACGAGTGGAGTTGCGGTCTATTGTACGCCTTTCCGCCTATACCACTTCTACCCAGAGTGTTGAAGAAGATTCGGCACGACCGGGCCCAAGTCATTCTTGTGGCTCCGGACTGGGCTCGAAGAGTTTGGTATCCCGAGCTACTCAATATGAGCGTAGATCCCCCGATCCGTCTGCCTCTTCGGGAGGATCTTCTGTCGCAGCAGCAGGGGACGGTCCTCCACCCGAACCTGTCCAGTCTACACCTGCTTGCGTGGAGATTGAGCGGCGGCAGTTGATTCCTTTCGACTTGCCTCCCGAAGTTTGTGATGTGATTCTGGCAGCCAGGCGTCCCTCCACTAAGGTGGTATACGCCTGCAGGTGGAACAAATTTGTGGCATGGTGCACAGCAAAGGCTGTGAATCCCCTTTCTGCCCCTCTTTCTGAGGTCCTTCTGTTCCTTCTCTCTCTGGCCCAACAGGGTTCTGCCCTGGGTACCATCAAGGGTTATCTTTGTGCTATCTCGGCCTTCCTCAGGCTCCCTGATCAGCCCTCCCTTTTCAAGTCCCCTGTTAACAGGTTCTTAAAAGGCATTACACACCTCTTCCCTCCTGTTTCGTTTGTGATGCCTCAGTGGGACTTGAACTTGGTTCTTACCTTTCTCATGTGCGCTCCCTTTGAGCCTCTACATAACTGTCCTCTTCGTCTTCTGACTCTGAAGACAGCCTTTCTGGTGGCCATCACCTCCGCTCGGCGGGTCAGTGAGCTCCAGGCTCTATCTTGCAAACCTCCCTTTCTGTCTGTTCATCCAGACAAGGTTGTTCTTCGGACGCGTCCGTCCTTCTTGCCAAAGGTGGTTACTGCTTTCCACATTGGGCAGACCATCACTTTGCCCACCTTCTTTCCGCCTCCGCATCCTTCCAGAGAGGAAGATAGGCTCCACCGTCTGGACCCAAAACGTGCGCTCTCCTTCTATATTGACCGCACAAAACACTTCCGGGTGGATGACCAGCTCTTTGTTGGCTACGTGGGCGCCAAAAAGGTCGGGCGGTGCACAAGAGGACCATCTCCCGCTGGGTTACCTTGTGCATCAAGACCTGCTATTCTTTGGCTAAGAAGGAGCCTCCTGTTGGGCTGCGTGCCCATTCCACCAGGGCAACGGCTGCTACCACGGCCTTGGGCCGCGGTGTTCCGCTGCCGGTTATCTGTCAGGCAGCTACGTGGGCCTCGCTGCACACGTTTACAAAGCATTACTGCCTTGACAGTCAGGTCCGGAGGGACGGCTTCTTTGGCCGTTCTGTCCTCCAGGACTTCCTTGTCTGATCTTTGTTCGCAGACCCACCACCGGGGTTGGTATTGCTGGGGTATCTATTCTAAGGTAAGGAATCTGTCACTAACGTGTCTCTTTCAGATGCACAAGTTACTAACTTGTGTAACGATATAGCTGTAAGAGACAGTAGTTAGTGACAGATTCCTTACCGCCCCACCCATCCTCCCCGTTCTGAGAACTGATTTCTAGGGTTAAGGACATCCCTTTCAGGGCCCTAGTATTTTTCAGACACCTATGTCGGCTTCTTGCATGGCTCTGCGTTCCTGGCGCGGAAAGTCGTGTACAGAACTGACGTCAGCGCGCAGGGGCGGCGCCTAAGTACTGCCCGCGACGTCATCCCGGCAATCACGACACCGACGACGGACGCGGAGCCGCTCGACGCCGCCTACCGACGCGCAAGGGTACTGCTACGCAAAAAACTTTCCGGATCCAGCCTGACGCCTGGGGATATTCTAAGGTAAGGAATCTGTCACTAACTACTGTCTCTTACAGATATATCGTTACACAAGTTAGTAACTTGTGCTTCAGCTGGTGTTTACCCTGCCTAGTCTGGGTCACAAAAAACCCATGCGAAGCTGTGAAAAGGCAGATGACTGGCTGCTGCCCCACCAGGCTTCCCACTGATCTAGGCAGACCACGACTGACTAATATTAGTTTTACGTTCATGTGCAGCTCTCAGAAAGATGGTGTTAATACTTGCCACACTCTCCTCTCAGATTGATATTGGAAAGCTTAACATGGAGGAGCTAAGGTGCCGAAGACAGTGAAGGTTTGTTTTAGGAAGCCAGGTATTTTTTTCTAATTGAGGTGGGGCGAGTTATTCAGGGAGCATAAGAAGGCTGATAAGATGCCGGGTATGTTTTGATGTGTATGTGGACGCTCTTAGAGCTAATGGGGGGAGGATCGCAGGAAGTCAGGTTTTTTTCTATGTCTGTATTTTAGAGGGGGTTGATGTCACCACAGGGTCATTGGGGAGGGTAGCATTACAACAGATATTTTTTATGTACTGCATAGGGTGGGCAGCAGAGTGAGGTAGTTTGATTTTCTCCCCTTGACTTCTCTACCACGACACTATTAACCTGAGCAGGGGAAGAGTATAAGGGGGCATATACATAACAAATTCTTGATGAGGAACAGTCATGACTTGGGCTTTTCCAACTCTTTCCCACGTGACAATGACAGCTTGAGCTTTGCTTCACTCATTGTCTCTTGTGATTTTGATTGCCTCTGTTCGAAAACATTGCTTTATTGACATTGATCCATCTGTATTTCTATTACTTTAAAAATGTTAGAGAAGTTACGAAATAAAACAGCGAACCACCTGGCATTAGAAAATTGTGGTTAGCTACTCGAACCATAACTAGCTCTCCTGTAATGAAAACCATAAATCGCCTCCCAGATAGACTGCTCATGACTTCACACACGATCTAACAGATGCCATCATAAGTGATGTCCGTGACATTACTGTGACATTACATATCACCTTACCATTGATATGCCATCATTTTCTTTTTTTTGTAAATGTTTTAACATGTAATAATGTGTTATTTATTCGTATAAATATTGTGAGAGCAGGAGTAATCCTTTTGGGAGTGGAGGTGGGTTATCCAGTATTGGGGTATCTTTCATATATTCCCATGCCTTAATCATTCCGCGTCGTGGAGATGGGAGTCCCACGGTAAAATATTCAAGCAGTGCTTTAAAAGCTTCATAGGCTATACTGGCCTTAAGCCATGTTAATAGTAGCCTATCTATGTCCTTTTTAAACAATGCACAATACAACAAAATATCCACGGGTCTAATGAGTCTGAGCAGACCCTCAAACGGACAAAGACCTAAATAACTGTGATCCTATTCTCAGAGGAGAATCCTTAGAACAGAAAAATCCTTTAAAAAGGACAGAGTCTCATCACTCACTGAAGTGACATGCTTCATCATCTGGGATCTCCTCCTGGTTACACACTAGTGCAACCAAGGGCTGCAACCCTCTCACTGAGAGAGGGGAGCTCACGGATGTTTTCAGAAAGGTGTAATGTACCTAGAGAGCTCTATAGGATCCAGCAGATGTGAGAAAATGTTATATATATGAGTGATTGGCGCAGTGCATATAGGTGAAAAGTGAAGATAATATTGGGTAGCAAGAGAAAAAAGATGTTCGAGGCATATGAGCTGCAGATCGTACACTGTGCATGAGATCGCCATCTGGTGTTGGGCTCGGATGCTTGCACTTTGTTGTTGTCTTGGAAGAGTCTTTTGTAGTCACGAGATAGGTGACTCCTCCTTTGGACGATAGTGCGCATGGGCATCGACTCCATGGTTAGATTGTTTTTTTCCGCCATCGGGTTCGGATGTACCTTGCTGCGCTCCGGATCCACATCGATAAAAAAACCTCTCGACGCGCAGAAGAACCTCCTACCGTTCGACGGTATTGTTTTCGATCGCGATCCCCTCATCGCGTCTCCACTCCAACACTGTTTCGAGTCCGGTCGCCGACGTTGGTCCGTTGGGCGTGTCGGCGCCATCATCCAGCATATGGAAAGGACTCCATTTAAAAAATGCAGGTGTGGGGCTAAATTCCCACACACAGATCTCCACGAGATCTGTAATCTTTGCCTCTCTCCAGAACACGAGAGCCAACACTGCCAAGCCTGTGACTCCTTTCGGTCCAAAAAGACCATCCGTGATCGCCGGGCCCGACGACACGAAATGTCCAGGTCAGCCGCTCCCGCACCGGACGACATCTTTGACACAGGCTCCGACAACCCGGACACCGGAGATTTACAAATCGACACCTCCGGAGCCGAAGACTCAGGGTCCGACGACCAACTCATCACACCACACCAACGTACTGTGAGTACTGACGTCGATGCCCCTGCCCCCAAGAAACAAAAGGCTTCGGTCACACCTTCGCCTTCGGGCCTAGGTCTGCACCATCACAAAGCTTCAGGAGCCCCGCCTTCCGGCTCGACTCCCAAGCACCTAAAGCCTTCTGGCAGCTCGGGACCGAGCCAGCCACGTCCCGGAGCCGAAAAACACTCATCGGCACCGAAACACAAGACTAAGGTCTCGGCACCAACAGACCCTTCGGCGCCAAAGTCCAAGGTCCCAGACACCTCGACACCGAAGCATACCAAACCTTCGGAGTCGACAAAAAACCCTCGGTGTCGAAAACTTCACCAAAGGACACCAAACAACCTCGCAAGCCCAAACAACACTCGGAGCCGAAATCTTCGATGCCGACCAAACACGCCAGCTCAGAAGAACTCTTGGTTCCCATCGACCCAAAGCAGAAAACTCTGCACATTGACCCTATTACCGGACAGGTACAATCAGTAATACCTCACAAGAGGAAGATACAGGAACCAACCACACCTGAGCCACCTCATAAGAAGAAAGACTCTTCCACATCACCTATAAGGTCTTTCTCTCCACCTCCACAACACCTCAGCCCTCTACACTCCCCGCCTCACTCTCCTCCACCTTGTTTTTCACCACAAGGGGATACAGACAGGGAGGATCATGATGATGACATGCAGTCACCTCACAACACCTACACTGATGACGACCTTCACAGTATCCCACCACAAGACCCCTGGGACAGTTATGACCTCCCAGATATACCTGTCCCTGAACCATACCCATCAAAAGCCTCACCTCCAGATGATGCTATAGGGTTTTCACAGGTGATAAACAGGGCAGCACAATACCATGGTGTCAAGTTACACTCAGACCCCCTGGAAGAAGACTTTTTACTAGAAACTTTTAGCCAGCCTCAAAAGTCTACCCATACTCTACCTATGCTTAAAGGCATTATTAAACATGCCCCTGAGGTCTTCAGAGACCCAGTTAGGGCTAGGGTTCTTAACCCAAGGATCCAGAAAAAATATAAACCTGCCCCTTCTGACCCAGCTTATATTAAAGGCCAACTCCCTCTAGACTCATTAGTAGTTGCTAATGCACGGAAAAGGGCAAACTCCCAGACTACTGGTGAGACACCACCACCAGACAAGGAGTCCAAATTACTCGACGCATCGGGAAAAAGAGTTGCGTCTCAAGCAGCAAACATGTGGCGCATCGCCAATTCCCAAGCCTTACTGGCGAGATATGACAGAGCCCATTACGACGAGCTTGAAAAGCTCATTGAGCACCTTCCAGATCAGTATAAGACCAAGGCCAATGATCTAATACAAGAAGGCAAGATTGTCACAAACACCTCAATAAAGTGCGCCCTTGACGCAGCAGATACAGCAGCACGCACAATAAACTCAAGCGTTTTGCTGCGCAGACACGCATGGCTACGAATATCTGGCTTCAAGCAGGAGGTACAATCTACCATCCTCAATCAACCCTTAGACCAGGAACACCTGTTTGGGCCTAATGTGGACACTTCTCTAGAAAAAATGAAGAAGGACACAGACACAGCCAAAGCTATGGGAGCTCTACAAGCCACACCTAGCAGAGGTTCCTTTCGTCGCTCCTTATATAGAGGCGGCTCCAAAACTACAGCCACAGACACCACCTCTGCTAACTACAAAAACACCACTCAAACCTCCTCTAATAGAGGTTACTCCAGAGGTAATTACAGAGGTAATAACAACAGGGGTAGAGGACGCGGGTTTAACACACGCACCTCCCCTACCACCAAACAGTGACTTCCCTCCGTTTCCCCCGATCATTCCACTCCCGTCGGGGAAGACTGTCAAAGTTCCTACCTGCGTGGAATTCCATCACCACCGACAGGTGGGTAATACAAATTATCCAGTATGGTTACTGCCTCGAACTCACTTCTACTCCCCCCAACATACCACCCAGGCAGCGTCCCATGTCCACGGAACATCTAACGCTCCTCAATCAAGAGGTTCTCTCTATGCTCCAAAAGCACGCAATAGAACCAGTCCCTCTACAACATCAGGGCACAGGGGTTTACTCACTATACTTTCTAATCCCCAAAAAGGACGGTTCCCTCAGGCCCATACTGGACCTCAGACCCCTCAACTATTACATTCACTCAGATCATTTTCACATGATCACTCTTCAACAAATACTTCCACTACTCCAACAAGGCGACTTCCTTGCCACACTAGATCTCAAGGACGCCTATTTCCATATTCCCATTCACCCTGCGCACAGGAAATACCTAAGGTTCATAGTGGACGGACAACATTATCAGTTCAAAGTCCTCCCATTCGGGGTGGCAACAGCACCAAGGGTTTTCACCAAGTGCCTAGCAGTAGTAGCTGCGCACTTACGAAGACAACACATTCACGTGTTTCCGTATCTAGACGACTGGCTAATAAAAGCCAAGTCACACAACCAATGTGTACAGCACACACTCCAAACAGTTCGGCTACTACACAATTTGGGGTTCACAATAAACCATACCAAATCGCATCTCCATCCCTCCTACATACATCAGTACCTAGGAGCCACAATCGATACCTCCAGGGCCCTTGCATACCCCAATCCTTCCAGGATAACAAGTATGCAAGCCCTCATCAACAAATTCCTACCTCAACACTACCTTCCAGCTCGAGTGTTTATGCAACTCGTAGGAATGATGGCCTCGTGCATCTTTATTGTCCCTCACGCACGACTTCAAATGCGGCCCCTGCAAGAATGCTTAGCACGTCAGTGGAACCAAGCTCAGGGCCAGCTTACAGATCTGGTGTTGGTAGACAGCCGCACTCATCGCTCTCTGCAATGGTGGAACATACAAAACATTTCCAAAGGGCGGCCGTTCCTAGAGCCAGTTCCACAAATAGTGCTCACAACAGACGCATCTCTCACCGGGTGGGGAGCTCACCTCCTTACCCACACAACGCAGGGCAGCTGGACCAAGTCACAAAAACTGCTCCACATCAACCACCTAGAATTATTAGCAATATTTCTAGCGCTAAAGTCATTCCAACCGCATCTTACTCACAAGACTGTCTTAGTCAAAACAGACAACATGACAGCAATGTACTATGTACAAAAACAGGGGGGACACACTCTACAGCTGTCTCGCCTGGCGCAAGCCATATGGAGATGGGCCATTCCTCAAAACATTTACCTCCTTGCAGAACACCTTCCAGGAGTTCACAATCACATTGCGGATCTGTTAAGTCGACAGACACAACAGATTCACGAATGGGAACTGCATCCGCAAGTTCTACAACCTTTTTCCAAATGTGGGGCCATCCACAAATAGACCTGTTCGCCACACAAGAAAACACAAAATGCCCAACCTTCGCCGCCAGGTTCCCACACCCGTCGTCCAAGGGCAATGCAATATGGATGAACTGGTCAGGCAGATTTGCATACGCTTTTCCGCCTCTCCCACTCATTCCCCTAGTAGTACGCAAACTCAGACAACAGTCTCTAACAATGATCCTAGTTGCTCCCACATGGGCAAGACAACCATGGTTCACAACACTTCTCGAACTCTCAGTAGTTCCACACCACAAACTGCACCTCTCTCCACACCTCTTAACTCAGAACCATGGAGAGATCAGACACCCCGATCCAGGTCAACTGAATCTGGCAATATGGCTCCTGAAGTCCTAGAGTTCGGTTACCTTAACCTTCCACCTGAGTGTATGCAGGTCATTAAAGAAGCCAGACGTCCCACTACCAGGGCTTGTTATGCAGCAAAATGGAAAAGGTTTGCTATTTATTGCAATAACAACAATATCAACCCACTAGATGCCTCCATACAAGACATTATCTGTTACTTGCTGCATCTGCAAACATGTAACCTAGCATACTCATCCATAAGATTACATCTTGCCGCTCTAGCCGCATACTTACAAAACAGACAGCATTTGTCACTGTTTCGAGTACCTGCAATTAAAGCCTTTATGGAAGGCCTTAAAAGAATCATTCCCCCTAGATTGCCACCCTCTCCAGCATGGAATCTAAATATTGTCCTCACCAGGCTCATGGGTCCCCCATTTGAACCTCTGCACAAATGTGAGTTACAATTTCTTACATGGAAAGTAGCCTTCCTAATTGCAATAACCTCTCTCAGAAGAGTGAGTGAGATTCAGGCTTTAACCATACAAGAACCTTTTTACAAATCCATCGTAATAAAGTAGTTCTCAGACCAAACCCCAAATTCCTACCTAAAGTAATTTCTGCTTTTCACCTTAACCAATCAATAGAGTTACCCGTCTTTTCCAAGACCCAGACTCTGTAGCAGAAAGAGCTCTACACACACTAGATGTCAGAAGAGCCCTACTTTACTACATTGACAGGACCAAACCTTTCAGAAAGACAAAACAATTATTTGTAGCTTTCTCCCCACCACATAAAGGTAATCCCATCTCAAAGGCTGGCATTGCTAGATGGATAGTCAAATGCATTCAAATTTGTTTCCAAAAGGCTAAACGCACCTTAATAATTCCCCTAGGGCACATTCCACACGTAAACTAGGGGCTTCTATGGCATTTTTAGGGAACATCCCCTAAATGACATATGTAAGGCAGCAACATGGTCTACGCCACATACCTTTACCAAACACTACTGTGTTGATGTACACGCAAAGCAGCAAGCTGCTGTGGGCCAAGCTGTTCTTAAAACACTTTTTCAGACTACTGCAACTGATACAGGTGACCACCGCTAGGGGAGACACTGCTATACAGTCTATGCACAGTGTACGATCTGCAGCTCATATGCCTCGAACGGTAAATGCTACTTACCAGTATGCATCTGTTCTTGGCATGTAGAGCTGCAGAGTCGTACACGCCCACCCACCTCCCCGGA
The DNA here is from genome assembly GCA_963921515.1 of Calotriton arnoldi. NCBI lineage: Eukaryota > Metazoa > Chordata > Amphibia > Caudata > Salamandridae > Calotriton > Calotriton arnoldi. The sequence goes on along the minus strand of CAWUFW010000361.1, from coordinate 857,815 downwards.
ACCTGTATCCGTTCCAGTATAATCTTAATTAGATATATTCACATGGACATCTTTTTCTTCTTACTGACTCCATCTTTTCCCATCATGGCGAAAAACAATCTAACCATGGAGTCGATGCCCATGCGCACTATCGTCCAAAGGAGGAGTCACCTATCTCGTGACTACAAAAGACTCTTCCAAGACAACAACAAAGTGCAAGCATCCGAGCCCAACACCAGATGGCGATCTCATGCACAGTGTACGACTCTGCAGCTCTACATGCCAAGAACAGATGCATACTGGTAAGTAGCATTTACCTTAATAGGTATCTCTTGGTATCCAAATTAAAAACAGTGCAAAAGCAGTTTTAACAAAATAACTGCAAAGATGTAATAACTGGGTCTACATGTTTCAGCCACATGGATTATAAGTAATCCTCGGCCTTCCTCAGGATCACAACAGAAGTATTGCTACTGCATAGTGAAAATAATCTAAAATGGAAAAACAAACAAGGTTGGAATGAATACAACCATGTAACCTGATATTAAGGTCCTCCGTAGTTTACAGGATGCTGGTGGCACCCGTATCGTACGAGGAATAGTCCTCACCTGGCTACAGCTCAGGAAATGAGGCCCGCTCTGTCCGTCGGTACCCCAGGCTGCTTCTGAGCCGTGAATCTTTTTTTCTCTTGCTACCCAATTTTATCTTCACTTTTCACCTATATGCACTGCGCCAATCACTCATATATATATATATATATATATATATATATATATATATATATATATATATATATATATATATATATATATATATATATATATATAAATACAATTTCTCACATCTGCTGGATCCTATAGAGCTCTCTAGGTACATTACACCTTTCTGAAAACATCCGTGAGCTCCCCTCTCTCAGTGAGAGGGTTGCAGCCCTTGGTTGCACTAGTGTGTAACCAGGAGGAGATCCCAGATGATGAAGCATGTCACTTCGGTGAGTGATGGGACTCTGTCCTTTTTAAAGGATTTTTCTGTTCTAAGGATTCTCCTCTGAGAATAGGATCACAGTTATTTAGGTCTTTGTCCGTTTGAGGGTCTGCTCAGACTCATTGGACCCGTGGATATTTTGTTGTATTGTGAGTAATTTTTGGGGAATATATCCACGCTTGGTCTCTAAATGTTCCCTTAGACCCCCTATTATTCGTTGGTTATTTTTGCTTTTTAAACAATGACCCAATGTTGGAACTCAGCCAATCAGCTGCCAGCACCCTCAAGAACACTCAGCAGAGGCAGGTTCTCTCAGATTTTCACTGCACGTCCTGTGGAAGGGAGTCTCCCTGAGTGCTTCTCAATTTTTCTTTAACTTTCACAAATTTTGACATCATGTCTGACAAGAAAGGCCTTTTCTGCCCATGTAAGACCTGTGGCAAGAAAAGAGTCCATGTTGATGATCCACATAAAGAGAGAGTGTATTTAATGCCTTTATCCAAGGAATGAGGTGAGAGAATGCAAAATCTGCCGCACCTTTTCAACTAAAACCCCTAAAGGACAGAGGGAAGGTTGTTACTGTGGCTTCACACCACTAAACACCAGACGCCGCCTTCAGAGGAGGAGAGTGAGAGATCCTCCACATCCCATAAGAGGGCCAGATCTAAAGATAGTTACTTAGGTGAAGGTAGGAAACATCATAAGCCTTCCCAGGACTCCAAGACTTCAAAAAACAAGAAAGAAGCTCCTCTGCGAAAATCCCGTCTAGAGCGACTCGTCGACGAGTGTCCCGCTGCCGCCGACTTCTCTTCTGTTGACGACGACACCGACGATGGAATTTTCTTTTCCTGTTGTTTCTGCAAACGTCAATGCCACCGCCGACTAGGGTTACTCAGGTGACCAGAGTGACCAAGACTTTCTACGACCAGCCATGCCAGAATTCAGCAAGGTTTCGCCTCTACTCCTGTTGCATCTACTGGAGGGCTATGTGGAAGAGGATGAAGATGACATGATGGTCTTTATGGTGTGCCTCACAGTCCATCTGAGCTCCACGTAAAGCGTCAAGATGATCAGGAGGATGAGGACTACCATGACGAATCGCAATACTACCAGCAGGAATATATGGCTCAAAGTCACCGTTATCATTCATATGGTTTTCAACCAGAGCTGCTCCCCAGGGACATGGCCCATCTGCCACCATCACTGATACAGGATCTGCAGGCTATGTTGGCGGATTACCGGCAGCGGTTCCCGCCGCACAGGATCAGCCAGACAGACCCGTACCTCAATCAGATCCTCCAGGTACGCCGGTCGCTCAGCCGCCAAGCACACCTGTGAATGTTCCTGGCCAACTGATCCTGGAGCTCCGGATGCCTCTTCTTCGGATGAAGATGGAGAGGAAGGTGAGCTGCCGGATCCGATCTCTGCTCCTGATCCTTGGGACGATTATGTGATACCAACTCCCTCCCCTCCTCCGCATCTTCCATTAGATTCCCCAGAGGATATTGGAGGATTTCATAATTTAATGCAGAGCGCAGCCAACAGGTTTCATCTGCCTAATACGGTCAAACAGACAAATGTTTTTTATATGATTTCAAGGAGGACACCAGAAAAATGGTACGCTCCATACCAATTATAGATTACATATGGCAGGAAGGCATCAAAATTAAGACACCAGCATCAATACTACCGGTGCTACTCCGTATTGAGAAGAAGTATAGGGTGCCAGAGGACTCTCCATCTTGTCTCATTGGGCACCCCAAGCCGGACTCTGTCATTTCTCAGGTTGCACAAAGACGCTCCAAAAACCCTGCTACTCCTATTACCACTCCTCCTGATAAGGAAGGACATAGGATAGACATTTTAGGGAAACTTTTCTCTTCGATGGCAGCAGTGACAATTATTGCTGCAAATGCGTTAGCCATTATCGGCCACTACGACCGCCAGATGTGGTCAGACATGGCAGGTTTAATAGACCTCATACCTAGAGACAAGAGGCACAGAAGATACTTGTGGAAGGGGATCGTGCAGCTTTGGAAACAATTGATTGTGTCCTTGATGTAGCCAATGCTGGCTTTAGGCAACTGGCGGGAGCTGCTGTGCTCAGACGGCAAGGATGGCTGAAAGCAACCACCTTTAGGCCTGAGGTGCAGACGAAAGTCTTGGATATGTCTTTCAATGGTGAGTCCCTATTCGGGAAGCACATTGATGAGGCATTGTTGGCGATTAAGAATGACACGGACACCACGAATTCATTGGGCACACTGCAATACAGAAAGGTGCCTTTCAGAGGGGCTAGAGGACGAGGCTTTGCCCCTTTCAAGGGAGGTTACCAGAGGGCTCAACAGTATCAGCCATACCAATCTCAATACCGGCAGTCTTACAATCCTCCATCTTACTGCCAGTCATCTACAGCTGGTTTCTCTTGCCAGGGAGGCCGCAAACGAATGCCTCAACAAGGTTGCCGACTACTCTACCCAAGGGTGCCCCCCTTCCTCCCACCACCTCCCCTTATTACGCGAAGAGGCTTTGGTCGTGCTCGCCAAGGGAGCAATAGAGGAAGTCCCGATGTCAAAAAATGAAAAGGTTTTTATTCTTGTTTTTTCCTAATAAAAAAGAAATCGGGAGAATGGAGGCCGATATTGGACCTGAGGAATCTCAACAAGTTTCTCAAGAAACAGAAGTTCCGGATGGTAACGATTTCCGAGATCCTTGGCCGTTTAAACGAAGGAGACTTCATGACCTCGCTCGACATGGAAGACGCCTATTTTCATATCCCCATCCATCCGAAACATCGGAAATTCTTAAGATTCACGGTGGCTGGTACCCACTACCAATACAAGGTACTTCCATTTGGTCTCAATCGGCGCCAAGGATCTTTACCAAGTTCCTGGCACCCGTAGCAGCAGCCCTGCGATCTCAAGGGCTCCAAGTATTCTCGTATCTCGACGACTGGCTGCTCAAAGCACCAACAGCACAAAAGGCCAGTCAAGCTACAAGCACCTGCCTTCAAATGTTCAGAACTTTGGGACTCACTGTAAACAAAGAGAAATCTTCCTTCCATCCAAGTCGAGTAATATCCTGTTCGAGGCATATGGGCTGCAGATCACACACTATGCATAGATCGCCATCTGGTGTTGGGCCCGGATGTTTGCACTTTGTTGTTGTATTGGAATAAGTCTTTGGAAGTCACGAGATGGGTGACTCCTCCTCTGGACAGTAGTGCGCATGGGCATCGACTCCATCTTCAGATTGTTTTTTTCCGCCATCGGGCTCGGATGTGTTCGTCGCGCTCCAGTTCGGTGTTGTTACCGTTCTAACTTTCGACGCGCAATCCTTCACCCATTCTTCGGTATTGTTTTCGATCGCGTTTCCCTTTCGACGCGCATCTCTACAAACTTGAATTCTTCGATTCCGGTCGTCGACGCAGGCCTTCGGGCCTAGCTGCGCCACCAGGCTTTTTGGCTCATGGAAAGGACTCCTTTCAAAAAGTGTCCTCAATGTGGATCCAAGTTTCCCCATGCTGATCTTCACGAGGTGTGTAACCTCTGCCTTTCGCCCGAGCACGAGGCCAAATACTGTCATCTTGTGCCTCTTTCCGCTCCAAGAAAACAATACGGGATTGTCGAGCTCGGAGAAGCATGGCTCGATCATCAACATTGATACCGGACGATATCTTCCAAGAAGGCATCAATGTACCGGAGCAGGAGCAAATCGAAGAAGGTATCATTAGCGCCTCCGAAGCTGACGATTCCGACGTCGAAGACATCACTCCAGGGCAACGGGTCGAAAGTACTGACGTCGACCCCTCACCCATTCCTAAAAAGGCTTCGGTAACACCTTCACCTTCGGGCCTAGGTGCACACCGGGACAAAACTTCCCACGCCCCGCCTTCCGGCTTGGCAAAGAAGTCAACACATAAGCCTTTAGGCCGCTCGGGATCGAGCCAGCCTACCGTCTGTACCGAAACCCCATCCCCGGCACCAAGACCAAAAGACAAACCCAAAGAGAAACCACGGTCTATGCCCGCACAGAAGCCTGGTTCCACATCGGCGCATTCGACACCGAAATCCACTGGCACTGAACCTTCGGAGCCGAAAAAATCATCGGAACCGAACAGACAACTGGTTCCGAAAACCCCAACGGAACCGAGGAAAACTCCAGATTCCAAACTTAAGGAGCATAAAACAACTCCAAAACTGGTGCCACACAAACAGTCGGACCCGAAAAAATCGGCACCAAAACAACACACTCCAGAGGAGGAGCTTTTTCGACCTGATCCAACCCAAAAAACTCTCGAAATAGACCCAAAGGCAGGTCAACTTATACTTAGTCCTTCCAGGAAAAGGAAAATGGACAAACGTGCACCAGCTCCACTCCCTTTAAAGAAGAGAGACATTGCCACTTCTCCTTTAAGAATTCCTTCTCCACCTCCTCCTCCACACCACATCTCTCCTATTCCAGCTCCAGTACCCTCACAATCTCCTCCACCTCAGGATGATGAGGACCCTTCTGGGGACGAAGGGGATGATGAACCTTTAGGAGAACCTAGTCATCCTAATATCCCAAATGACCCATAGGACAATTATGGCACACCAGATGTTCCTGATATACCACAAGATGATATCTACCCATCTAGACCATCCCCTCCAGAGGACACTATAGGATTCACTCAGCTCATACACAGAGCTGCAGAATACCACAGTGTAAATTTGCACACAGACCCTATAGAAGAAGATTTCCTTTTGGACACTTTTGCACCGTCTCAAAGGTCCACTTCCATTCTCCCAATGTTAAAAGGGGTAATCAAACACGCTCCTGAAGTCTTTAAGGATCATGTAAGGGCTAGAGTCATTAACCCCAGAGTAGAAAAGAAATACAAGTCTGCCCCAGCTGACCCTGTTTACATTAAAGGGCAGCTTCCCTTAGATTCCTTGGTAGTCTCCAACGCCAGGAAAAGGGCTAAATCTCAAACCTCAGGCGATGCTCCACCTCCTGATAAGGAGTCAAAACTGTTGGACGCATCTGGTAAAAGAACAGCGTCCCAAGCAGCCAACCTATGGAGAATTGCCAACACACAGGCTTTGCTGGCTAGGTACGATAGGGCACACTATGACGAACTAGAGACCCTACTACAACACCTTCCAGATCAATCTAAAAAAGGGCCAATGATCTCATCCAGGAAGGCAAAATTATAACCAATACCTCCATTCGATGTGCTCTGGATGCTGCAGACACAGCCTCCCGAGCTATTAATACCAGTGTCCTTTTGTGCAGACATGCGTGGCTGCGTATTTCAGGGTTCAAACCCGAGGTTCAAACTACCATACTAAACCAACCGTTTGACCAGGAACATTTATTTGGGCCTAGTGTTGATTCATCTTTGGAAAAGATGAAAAAAGATACTGATACTGCCAAATCAATGGGAGCTTTGCAATCACAAACTCCCAGAAGTTCCTTTCGTCGCTCCTCTTATAGGGGCGCCTCTAGAGGTTTTACCACTGATAACTCCTCCACCTCCTATAAAAGTCCCACCCAGACCTCATCTACCAGAGGTTATTACAGAGGAGGCTACAGGGGCAATAACAACAAGGGTAGAGGCAAAACCATCAATACTCGCTCTGCCTCCACCTCCAAACAATGACTTCCCTCCACTCCCCCAAGGACCATTACACTCCGGTCGGGGGAAGATTGCTACAGTTCCTACCTGTCTGGAACACCATTACCACGGACAGGTGGGTGAGACAAATTATCCAATCCGGTTATTGCCTAGAGCTCACTTCAACTCCCCCAAACATACCACCCAAACAGCGTCCAATGTCAACAGAGCATTTAACGCTTCTCAAACAAGAGGTGCTTTCCCTCCTACAAAAACATGCAATAGAACCAGTTCCCCTGCATCAGCAAAACACAGGAGTTTACTCCCTGTATTTTCTCATTCCAAAGAAGGACAGAACCCTGAGGCCCATTCTGGACCTCAGACCATTAAACCTCTACATACAATCAGACCATTTCCATATGGTCACTCTTCAACAAGTCCTTCCTCTACTCAAACAAGGCGATTTCCTTGCCACCTTAGATCTCAAGGACGCCTACTTCCACATTTCCATTCACCCTGCTCACAAAAAATATCTTCGATTTGTAGTGGACGGTCAACATTATCAGTTCAAGGTTCTCCCATTCGGAGTCACCACAGCACCCAGAGTCTTCACAAAATGTCTCGCAGTGGTAGCAGCACACTTAAGAAGACGACAAATTCACGTCTTCCCATACTTGGACGACTGGCTCATAAAAGCCAAGTCGCATACCCAGTGTGTAAATCACACCACAATCCAACTACTTCACGACTTAGGGTTTACAATAAACCTCACAAAGTCTCACCTCCAACCGTCCCACATCCAACAATATCTAGGTGCCACAATAGACACCTCAAAAGGCCTTGCATATCCCAATCCAGCCAGGATAGCAAGCATGCAAGCCCTTATAACAAAATTCCAGCCGCAACACTCCCTCCAGCTCGAGTGTTTATGCAACTAATAGGGATGATGGCCTCTTGTATATTCATAGTACCGCATGCAAGACTCCAGATGCGCCCCTTACAGGAATGCTTGGCACGTCCGTGGAACCAAGCTCTAGGTCAGCTAACAGATCTGGTGTTGGTGGACGGCCGCACACATCGCTCTCTGCAGTGATGGAACACCCAAAACCTTGCCAAAGGGCGACCGTTCCTAGAGCCGGTTCCACAGATTGTGCTAACAGCAGACGCATCGCTCACCGGATGGGGAGCTCATCTACTACATCACACCATACAGGGCACATAAACACCTCAACAAAAGCTACTCCACATCAATCATTTGGAGTTACTAGCAATCTTTCTGGCATTAAAATCATTCCAGAATCCGATATCGGGCAAAGCTGTCTTAGTCCGGACAGACAATATCACAGCAATGTATTATTTACAAAAACAGGGGGGGACGCACTCTCTGCAGCTCTCAACTAGCACAGAGCATATGGCGGTGGGCTATTCCTCAAAACATATTCCTTTTAGCCCAACATCTTCCAGGAATTCAGAATCAGATGGCAGATCTGTTAAGTCGTCAAACACAACAGATTCACGAGTGGGAACTTCACCCACAAGTTCTTCAACCGTTTTTCCAAATGTGGGGGCATCCAGAGATAGATCTCTTCGCCACACATTACAACACAAAATGCCCAAGCTTCGCCGCCAGATATCCACACCCATTGTCCAAAGGCAATGCGATATGGATGAATTGGTCAGGCAGATTTGCGTACGCTTTTCCGCCTTTCCGCCTCTCCCACTCATTCCATTAGTGGTGCGCAAGCTACAACAACAGTCACTAACACTGATTCTAGTTGCTCCAACATGGGCCAGACAACCATGGTACACAACATTGCTGGAACTATCCGTAGTCCCGCACCAAAAACTACACCTCTCCCCACAACTCTTAACACAGAACCATGGAGAGATCAGACATCCAGATCCAGCACAGCTCAATCTAGCGATCTGGCTCCTGAAGTCCTAGAATTTGGTTACCTCAATCTTCCACCTGATTGTATGAACGTTATCAGAGAGGCTAGGCGCCCCACCACTAGAGCCTGCTATGCAGCCAAGTGGAAAAGATTTGTTATATACTGTACCAATAACACAATCAATCCTCTAGATGCGTCCATTCAACACATCATATGTTACCTGCTGCATCTTCAAAGATGTAATCTAGCATACACATCAATTAGATTACATCTCGCTGCCATAGCAGCTTACCTACAAAATAGACAACATTTGTCATTGTTCAAGGTACCGGCCATTAAAGCATTTATGGAAGGCCTCAAAACAATAATTCCTCCCAGGGTACCACCCTCTCCAGTGTGGAATCTAAACATCGTCCTCACTAGATTAATGGGTCCTCCATTCGAGCCTCTACACAAATGTGAGCTTCAATTTCTTACTTGGAAAGGTGCTTTCCTTGTGGCCATCACATCTCTCAGAAGAGTCAGTGAGTTACAGGCACTAACTATTCAAGAACCATTTTTACAACTCCATCATAAAGTGGTTCTCAGGACAAATCCCAAATTCCTTCCTAAAGTTATTTCTCCCTTCCATCTCAACCAATCTGTTGAGTTGCCAGTGTTCTCGCAACCACAAACAGTAGCAGAAAGAGCTCTTCATACACTAGACGTGAAAAGAGCACTCCTTTACTATATTGACAGAACAAAACCTTTTCGCAAAACAACTTTTTGTATCCTTCTCACCACCGCATAAAGGCACTCCTATATCAAAGTCTGGGATTGCAAGGTGGATTGTCAAATGTATACAAATTTGCTATCACAAAGCAAAACGTACACTATCTATTCCCCCTAAAGCCCACTCTACCCGCAAAATAGGGGCTTCCATGGCATTTTTAGGGAACATTCCCTTAGATGATATCTGCAAAGCAGTTACATGGTCTACACCGCACACATTCACAAAACACTATTGTGTAGATGTGCAGGCAAAACAACAAGCTAGTGTGGGCCAGGCTGTACTCAAAACACTATTTCAAACTACTGCAACAGATACTGGTGGTCGCCGCTGAAGGAAAGTACTGCTATGCAATCTATGCATAGTGTGTGATCTGCAGCTCATATGCCTCGAACGGAAAATGCTACTTACCAGTATGCATCTGTTCTTGGCATGTAGAGCTGCAGATTCACACACGCCCACCCACCTCCCCGGCTACCTTTATCTGTTCCAGTATTATCTTAATTAGATGCAACATATATGGATATCTCTTTCTGTTTCTCACAAAACTCCATCATTTCCCTTCTTGGCGAAAAAACAATCTGAAGATGGAGTCGATGCCCATGCGCACTATTGTCCAGAGGAGGAGTCACCTATCTCGTGACTTCCAAAGACTTATTCCAATACAACAACAAAGTGCAAACATCCGGGCCCAACACCAGATGGCGATCTATGCATAGTGTGTGAATCTGCAGCTCTACATGCCAAGAACAGATGCATACTGGTAAGTAGCATTTTCCTTCTAGGAGCATCCACAGATACCATCCAATGCAAAGCCTTACTATCTCACGAAAGACAGATACGCTTACAAAGACTAGCGAAGAGTATATCAAGAAAAAAGTCAGTTTCTGTGCGGATGTACAAGTCGCTCCTGGTGATGTGTTCAGCAATAGATCTGGTGCCACTAGCCAGGCTGAGAATGAGGCCTCTTCAAGAAGAGCTACAAAAGCAATGGCAACAAGCCTTGGGATCCTTTGAGGATGTAATAGAGATCACAACACGAATGGTAGAGGCACTGCGATGGTAGTTTCATGCACCAAATCTTGTAAAAGGCCTTACTTTCCTCCAGACTATCCCAGATTTCATTCTGACAACAGACACCTCCATGGAGGGCTGGGGCGGCCACCTGCAAGAATTACACATTCAGGGCAAATGGTCCTCTGCTCAGAAACATCAGCAGATCAACAGGCTAGAGCTCAAAGCCATTTTCCTATCTCTTCAGTCTTTCTTACCGAGGATAGCAGGCTCCTCCGTGCTGGTTCGTATGGACTATACGACCAGCATGTATTACGTCAACAAACAAGGGGGAACCAGATCCATTGCGCTATCTCAAGAAGCACAGGAGCTATGGGATTGGACGACGCAACATGGGATCTCACTCAAGGCCGAGCATGGCAGAGGTCTGCACAATACTCTGGCGGATATGTTAAGCAGAACGCAGTCCAGTTGTCACGAGTGGGAGCTGGAGCAGTCCCAGCTCGGCAAGGTGTTTCAAATGTGGGGATAACCAGAGTTAGACCTCTTTGCAACATCGGAGAACCCCAAATGCCAGTATTATGCCAGCAGATTCCTTCTCCCAGGGTCGAGGGGGAATTCTCTTTTAATGCGATGGTCCGAGATATATGCTTACGCTTTCTCCCCATCCCATTAATTCCCAGGATATTGACCAAGATGAAGACGGAAGACTGTCGTCTAATCCTAATAGCGCCACGATGTCCCAAGCAGTACTGGTTCCCGGAGCTTCTCTTGCTGTCTGAGTCGAGGCCCATATGCCTACAGCCATCCCCATCTCTGCTGACGAGAGAGAAGGGCCAAGTGAACCATCCAGCCCTGCGATCTCTTCATTTGCACGCATGGCTCCTGAGTTCCTAGAATTCAGGAACTTTGATATCTTGCAGGAGTGCAGGTTAGTTATTGCCAAATCCAGAGCGGACAGCACTAAAAGGACATACCTTCACCCAATTCAAGCGCCTCCTGAGCAGATTTTGCCAGATCTCCTATCTTTGGCAAAGTCAGGTCTCACATTCCCTTCAGTGAAGGTTCACCAGGCTGCAATTTCCTGTTATAGGAAGTCTCCTTAAGTTCCTACTATGTGCTTCTAGTCTTATAAGACAATTCATGAGGGGCCTCTTCCGTGCATTTCCCCGGTGCGTGTGCCCCCTCCCGAGTGGAAGCTCAACTTAGTCCTCGCACAGTTAATGAGGCAGTCTTTTGAACCAATTCACAAAGCAGAGCTCTGGAAGGTGGCCCTCCTACTGGATCTCACTTCTGCAAGGAGGGTTGGCGAGATCCAAGCTTTTACAGTCAAAGAACCTTTTCTGCATTTTACTGATAACTATTTAACTCAGCGAACAAACCTGACTTTTATCCCAAAAGTCCTGACGCAGTTGCACCTCAACGAACCAGTGATACTTCAATCTTTTTTTCCAAACCCATCTAGTCCAGCAGAACGGGCTTTACACACGTTGGTTGTTAAGAGATGTTTAAAATTCTACCTGCATAAAACAAAAGACATAAGAAAGGCGGATCAGCTGCTGGTGGCCTGCGGACAAGGTAGAGAAGGAACAGCAGTAACTAAAGCCACGGTTACCAGATGGGCCTCTTCTGCGATCCAATTCTGCCATGACAAGGCTAACAAGCCTTTAACAAGAAGAACTAAAGCGCACTCCACCAGGGCACTTTCTACATCAGCATCTCCGTTCGCTGGAGTAACATTAGAAAACATTTGCCTTGCTGTGACATGGAAAAGTGTCCACACGTTTACGCAGCATTACTGTCTCCAATCTACGCAGCGTGAGGATGCAACTGTTGGCCAAGCAGTACAGCGTCACTTCTTCAATTAAGGTGGGCCTCTTTGTTTTTTATAAAGAGAAAACTTATATATATAATTATGTATATGTTTATATATATCCTACTTAACGTACATAACTTTGCTTGCTATCTGTCGCTAATGCAAGTTTTTGTATAATGCTGGAAGTTCAACAGTGTTTAAAGGTTCTATTTTATTCTACTTAAAAAGTCATTGGATACATCTTAAGTAGTAGAGTATGTTAAGATTGCATGTTTCTTTTCTAGGCATCTTTTTAAAGCTTTCAGAAATTGAAAGAGTATTTACATGATTACAAATGCCTCTGTTATATTTCAGTAACTCATGGGGTTATGGTTTACATGTCTCCCTTCGTCCGATAAGGACAGTATGATTCTGGGTACTGCTTACTATTCTGATGCAGGCATGTGAATCTATGGAAGATACTGGATAAGAAAACAAGTTACTTACCTGTAACCACAGTTATCCAGTATTGGTATCTTTAATAGATTCATGTGCAACCCACCCTCCTCCCCGTAGGGGTAGTTCTCTTTAATTTTTGGGATTCTTACTTCCCACTTGTGCTTAGAAAATCTGAGAGAACCTGCCTCTTCTTAGTGTTCGAAAGGGTGCTGGCAGCTAATTGGCTCAGTTCCATCATTGGGCTTTTTTTTTTTTTTAAAAAGGACATAGGCTACTATTGACATTGCTTAAGGCCAGTATAGCCTAAGAAGCTTTTAAAGCACTGCTTGAATATTTTACTGTGGGACTCCCATCTTGACGACGGGGAATGATTCAGGCATGTGAATCTATGAAAGATACCAATACTGGATAACCCTAGATACAGGTAAGTAACTTATTTTCTTTTCCCCTGCGAGGTCATGAGTTATGGTTTATACATGGCCACAGATGGCCAGTTTAAGGGGTTTTTCGTTTCTATTCCATAACTTTCACTTTAACTGTGATTGTTTAGGGAAAAATCTAAGGTATTTTTAAACATGTGTTAAGTCCATAGAAGCAAAAGAAATCATTAACAGTTTTTTTGCATGTTCTTCTGCATTGACCTTATGTAGAATCAAGCCCCCAGGCAATATGCACCTAACTTCCAGGTTGGCCTCCCTCCGATTCAACCAATCTCAGCAGTGTTGGCCTCCAGCCGTGCACACACACACACGCCCCGGCATTGCTCTGCTTTCAACCTCCTGCGTCCCAAACCCTGGTCAGCGGGTGTTTGTCTTGGGGCCCAACCTGGTGCCAGGCTCTGTATTTTTCTTTTTAAAACATCTTTTTATTGATTTCACAGTATTTAAAGTCGCATACATCATTTGATCATATTCCGGCATGTTATACAGTATATAAGATCATTAAAGACGAGAGGCCATCTACAGTCACGACATTTCCCACGGCAGCTCTCTTGTGCGCTGTAATTCCATTTCCACCGAGGGTGAAACACACATGTCCCCTCTATATACGTTCCATTTACCCCATTTTTTGTCCCATTTCTTAGGACACCCTCTCGATTTGAACACCTCCTTTTCGGCTACCATACATTTATCCACCTCCTTTACCCACACTCGCTGAGAAGGCCTATCCGGGACTCCCCTGTGTCGCGCAATCTCACGCTTGACCAGTGTATAGCCCAGTGTGGTTAATTGCTGTTCCACTTCCGTAAGGTCTGTTTGGTCCCATATATTTAGGAGGCCCAGTCGTGCTGTAATGGTGAGCTCCTTTCCCAGTGCGTCTCGAATATGTCTCGTGGCCCCCTCCCATATGGGTCGTACAGCTGGACATTCCCAGATCATATGGTAGAAGGTGGCTTCTCGTTGGCAGCCACGTAGACAGTGCGTTATTCCTAAAGCCTATCTTCGCCAGTGTGACCCCCGTGAGATACGATCTATGCAAGATTTTGAGTTGGATTAGTCGATAACGAAGGGTGATGGCTGCCTCCTTCGGGGACATTAACGCCGCCTGCCAGTCTTCGTCGTCAATGGGCCCAAGATCCGCCTGCCATTTCTCTCGGAGTTTGTGAAACGTGTCTGGTAGGTTGTTGCACAATTTTTTATACGTTAGTGATATAGCTTTATTAAGCAACGGCCCGTTTAGGAGCCGATCCTCCAAGGGGGATGATTCCGGTATGTTACTCATGTCGGGAAGGGCCGTAACAAGGGCATGCCGAATCTGCAGATACCTAAATACCTCCCCTGGGGCCATATCGTATTTTTCCCTCAGTTCCTCAAACTTAAGGATTGTGCCACTCTTCACCCGGTCGCCTATAGTAGAGATTCCGATAATGTCCCACTTGTCAAACCCCGGCTAATGACACAATAGTCCCAACCTTTGTGTGAACCACAGTGGCGTGGCCTTAGTCAATACATTCGACCAGCCCAGCCGGGAACTAGCCTGATGCCAAATTGCAACTGTATGGGCCGTGGGGCCTGAGTACTTTCCCCTCCGGGCCCCCGAGTACAGTGCCCCCATGTATCCCTCCCTCCCCTTTTGATATTTGTCCAACTGATAGGCCGGGTCAATAGGGGAGCGATACACCCAGTGGTTTACCACCGTTAGTTGCGTCGCCCAATAGTAGAGTCGCATGTCGGGGAGGGCAATTCCCCCATCATACCAACCCTTAGTGAGCTTACTCATCGCAATGCGAGGGGATCCACCGTCCCATAACAACGTCCTGATCTCACTATCCACTCCCGAGAAATACGCATTTGGGACTTTGTGGGGACAATTCTGAAGAATATAGAGAAAACGTGGAAGGGCCAACATCTTAAATAGGGCGGCTCGGCCCACTAGGGTGAGGGGCAAGGACCTCCAATGCTTGACATCACTGTGTAGTCTAGCGAGGGGAACGGCAAGATTGCGATCGTAGAAGAGTTCAGGGTTTGGAGTTATGAAAACTCCTAGGTATCGGAAACCCTCAAGGGCAACCTCCACTCTACATCCTGGGGGGAGCCGGGGGGCCGGGCCTCGAAGGACAAAGAGTACCGACTTGTTCCAATTTATCGCATACCCTGAGTACTTCCCAAAGTTCGTGAATATGTTCAGCACCCTATGTATGGACTTATAGGGGGACGCTAGATATAGCAGGATATCGTCGGCGTATAACGATATTCGGTCGTCGTGCCCTTCCGCCCATTTCAACCCTCGCAGCAGGGCATCTCTTCTCACCCAGGAGGCAAGCGGTTCCAACATTAAGGAGAAGATTAGAGGGGACAACCCTGCCGCGTGCCCCTTTTTAGTAAAAATACTCGAGACGTGTGGTTGTTGACCCGCACTTGACCTCGCAGGCCCGTATACAGCAGTTGCACCCAGCCCAGAAATTTCGGGCCGAAGCCCAGACGTCGCAGGACTTCAAATAGATATGGCCACTCAATGGAATCGAACGCCATTGAGGCGTTTAGTGAGAGTACTACTGCGTCTTCCTCTATACATTCTCGGCGCGCGAGCACGCTGTGGAGGCGCCAGATATTTAGTGCCGTATTTCTCCCTGGCATAAAGCCAGATTGGTCCGGGTAGACCGGTGAGGGAATAACCGCCACCAAGCGTAAGGCCAGCAATTTCGCTAGGATTTTTGCTTCCGCGTTGATTAATGAGATTGGCCGATAAGAGCCACAATTTTCCGCGGGTTTCCCCGGCTTACGAATAACCACTATCGATGCCAGCCACTGGTCGTCAGGCAAAATTCCTTTCTTATAGCTTTCATCATACATCGCCCGCAAATGAGGTGCAGCATGGGAGGCGATTGCTTTCAGAAATTCTATGGGTATCCCGTTGGGCCCCATCGCCTTCCCCGACTGGACCCCACCTATGGCCGTTTGGATTTTATCGTCTGTTAGTTCTTCGTCCAGGGCATCTCTGTCGGTATCAGACAGTATGGGCAGGTCACTGTCCATTAGAAGCTGGCGGGAGTCTTCCGCTGTGTATGAAGTTGAGGGGGTGTAAACTTGTTCCAAGTGATCCGCGAATGCATCCGCTATATCTCTTGGTTTCGTGACCTGCGTCCCGTCTTTGAGGGTCAATCTGGGCGCCCATCTCTCTCCCTGCTCCCTCTTCTCCAACCATGCCAATAACTTACCCGCTCTATCCCCCAATTCGTATAGCCTATGGTGAATGTGGAGGAGTTTAGCCCTCATATGTTCCCGCACCAGGATCCTATATTCCGATTGCTTAATCGCCAGGCGATGTACTATCCCCTCAGAGGGAGCAGCAATACTTTCTTCCTCCAGCTGCCGGAGTTCACTCTCTAGTTGTGTGATCTGCTGCTGTCTTTTTTTGGTATATCCGACTTTTAGCGCGAGGGCCTGCCCCTTTAATACCGCCTTGAAGGCCTCCCATATAGTCTGCGCCGAGTCCACTGACCCTACGTTTTCCCTAAAATAGTGAACGGTCTGCATGGATAGTTCCTCCTTTATCGCAGGAATTTTAAGCAGCCACGGGCTGAGGACTATGGTGTTTCGCGGTTTGCGGCTATTGTACGTGAGTTCCACCCACACCGGGGAATGGTCTGAGATCCCTCTTGGTAGCACATGGGGGTTTCGGAAATGGCTGATTGATGCCGAGTGTGTTAAAAAGTAATCAATGCGAGAGGTGCTCTTGTGTGCATTAGAGTAAAAGGTGTATTGGGCTCCCTCTGGCTGCCATGAACGCCACACATCAGTGAGTCCCATAGCTGTTGTGAAGTCTACCATCTGTGTGTGGGGTCGTGTCGATGGTCTTGGTGGATGTCTATCCCTCCCATCATCCATTGTCATGTTGAAGCCCCCTGCCAAGATTAAGGTGCCCATGGGAAGGTCTACTAATATTTTCCCCAGATCCTCCAGTGCCTCCTTGCCAAGCGCCGGTGGGAGATATACCGAAATCACGTTGAGTACCCTCCCCTCCCATTGCGCCTCCAAGACCGCGAATCAACCCTCAGATCTGCCCAGGTGCGCGTCGATGTGAGAGCCAGACTTTTTTTTAACAAGGATGCATGTCCCACGGGATCCCGAAGTGTACTCGGCGTGTACCAGTAGCTTGTATCCCCACCGTGTGAGGGCTTTGCATTTGTTACCTACCATATGTGTCTCTTGCAACATCACCAAGTCGGGGGCCTGTCTTTTTAAATACTGCTGCACTATTCCACGTAAGCACAGAGAGTGACGTTTCTATACTAGCTTCTACCATACCTGAGGTGGGCGTAAGCTAGAAGCACTTTGCTTCCTCCCCGGTCTCGATTCCTTTGACCCGCCATATTGGCCTCTCCTGCCCACCTTTATCCACACCATTTGCACATATACAGCAATAGGCGCCGTGACTGTCCCCCCCCCCCCAGGCAGATACTCATGTCCGAAATCAAATGTGTCTCACCGTACTCTGTGACTTGTAATCTCAAACAACTTTGTTTCCCCAAACCCACCTCCCACCCCTCCCCCTCCCTGCCCCCTGCCAGTGGATTTCAAACTACCCACACCACAACCAGGCAGAGTGCCTCTTCCCCCCCACCCCCCCCGAATACTAATAGGTGCTGGCGAGCAGCCCTCCCTCCCTCGCCCCAAGTGCACATTACATCGAAATTCAAAACATCGGAGGATTGGCCACCGGCCCCTTCTCGATTAAAGCTTGACTCTATTACTGTCCAGATACTGTTCAATTATACTCATATAAGCTGCACAAACCCAACCTCTCTGCTTTCCCTGGCTCCTAAATAAGAGGATAAATTCTCGGCAGCCCTCCCTGACCCCTCCCACTCTGCCTGGCCACTTATCTGCGACCGGTCCGTCTCAGTTCCAAAGATTCTCCTGTTCAGCTCCGCGTCGTCTCTCCCATCCCCGCCTGGGACGGATCCTCTCCCTGCTCCGCGCCTTGAGTAGATCTACTCGACCTGTGTCCACCATTGCGTTCTCTGCGTGTTCTTTCTGCTCTCCGCCACCCCTCCAGCCAGTCCCAGACGTCGTCTGGTGATAAGAAGAACCACGTTTTACCCTCCGAATCTACCCGAAGCTTGGCTGGGAAGAGCATGACGTACTTCACTTCTCTGTCTCGTAGTTCCTTTTTCACTGCCAGAAAACTACGGCGCTGGGGTTGGACTTTGGTGGTGAAGTCGGGAAAGAAGGTGACCACGCTGTTGTCAAGTTTGAGCGGAGGATTAGTCTGCGCCGTTTGAAGTATCGTGTCTCGGTCCCTATAGTTGAAGACACGGGCGATCAGTGGTCGCGGTGGGGCCCCTGGCCTCAGTCTCCACCGGGACCCGATGGGCCCTTTCAATGGAAAAGTAGCTTGAAAGCCTCTTAGGCTGTAGGTGCTTTAGGATCAAATCCTCCACAAAGAGGGCCGCCGATGGGCCCTCTGCCCGTTCCGGCACACCTAGGATGCGTATGTTGTTTCTACGCGCTCTTCCTTCGTATTCATCCAGTTGTTTCACCATCGCCGCTTGTTGTTCCTGAAGTGTTGCTTACTTGCTGCTGGAGCTGGGAAGTGTCTTTTTGTAAGTCAGCTGTTGTATCCCCCAGATCTTTAACTTTAGTGTCCATTTTACGGAGATCTGCCCGGAGAAGTGACACTTCGATATTCAGAGTCGATGCGGGCCTCCAAGGAGGTATGTACCCCAGTGATTGCTTCCATTATGTCATGGAGCGTGAGGTCCGGCTGGGGCTGAGGGTTTTCTTTTTTCTCTGGGGCTTCCAATTGCACTGCGTCCTGCCCCTCCCCCGTCTTGTTCCAGGCGAATTTGGCCAGCTTATTTTGGGCCGAAGCTTTGGGCCCTTTTCCACTCGCCATTTTCGGGCTCTTGGGTGGCGGAATCCCCCCCGAAACCAGCTCCGGTTATCTCCGCCGCCTGCCCAGGGGAATTTCAGTCCCACTAGCGGCCTGTCTGGTTCCCCGGAGCCTGGCTCTCAACGTCTCGGTCACTTCCACTCTTCCGCCTCGCGTCTCGGTGCCAGCCTCGTGTATTGTGCTGTTGCCCCTTCCGTCTGTCCAGATCCTTGTCGTCTCTTCCGATGGCCGGTGAGAATCCCGCTGCAAGGGTGGGGAACCGGCACACCCAGAGCCGCAGTGACCGTCTAGTGTTCTTCACACTCACCCCGCTTGTCTGGCCCCGTCTCCGATGCGGGGCCGCCGGCAGGACCTCACCTTCTCCAGGCCCCCGGCTCACCCTCGGGCCCCACCCTACTTCTTCCTCTGCAGGATATCAGCCCTGCACCGTTCACCAGAGCGCCACTTCTCCCGCGCTTACTAGGGCAGTGTCAGCAAATCGAGGGGGAGGGGGGGGGGATTACCCCGGTCAGGAGTCCGAGTTTGTGAGCATCAGCGCTGCAGTCCGCCCCCCAGCTCTTGTGGACGCAGCTTATGGGCGCCTGGGGCCGCACCCGGAAACAGGCGAGTTGCAGGCCAGGCCGGGACCGACCTTTACGTGGCTCACCAGTAGAACGCCAGCACTGCGTGCCTAGCTGACCTCCAAAGCCGGGGCCTCGATTTTGTCTCTCTGCCGTTCTCTCTTCTCTCCCCCGCCGCCACCAGGTCACTTCTTTTGCAGCAGAGAGCTCAGGAGCCCGATACCGGGTCGCGCCACGCCTCGTTCCCCTCACTGTCTCTCCCTAGGAGATCCGAGGAGCCCACATCCGCCGCAGGGGTCCAAAGGCCTCCTCCTCTGCTCACGCCTATGTCGCCATTCTGCGGCCGCCCGATGACGGAGCTCTTTCCGCGGTGTCCCGGAGCTCTTTCCAGCCTCTCACCCCGCCGATGCACACAGGGACCAGTGCTTCTCCTCGGTGCAACTTTTTACCCAGTAAGCTGCCGGATCAATGCAGGATATTGGGCAAGGGCTCGGGAGCCTCGCTAGTGAGCCGCCATTCTTCTCTGCTGCTAGCCACGCCCCCCCCCCAGGTTTTGTATTTAAACTCTACCATGTGCCCACTTTCTGCTACCTCGCCATGGATCAACATGGTTTCGCAAGATATGACATTAAGGATCCATTAAGCACCACCATTCACCCGGACGTAAATTCCTTTTTCATCACTCCTCTGATGTGCATTCTGAGCTTCCTCAATACTTTTTGACCAATTTATTAACCTAGTTCTTAGAAAGCACCACAACACCCATACCTTATTGCCCTCAAATTCACCAGAGAATGTGTTCCACTTAAGTTGTGTCCAGCGTTACCCAAGTTCCACTTGTAAGAAGTCCTTCTCTGTTTCTGACCCTTGCACCTCATGCATGTTATGCATGGGGATTGGACATTGTAATTGATCTGTGCCTATTGCGTACAGATGGACACGCTGGCTCTAAAGAGAAAGAGACCAACTTTTTTATGGCCAAACCTGCCTTATGTTGAGATGACACCTCCCCCTCTACAGGTAAGGAATCCTGTCCTGCTCCACCATGATTGAGCTGTCACTGTCTGCCTCGCTCTCACCTGCAGTTTTTGCTACGATATTGGTAAAAGAGATGCTGAAGGCAGTTCCTTACTTGAGCACCATATGAGCTGAAGTAAAATTGAAGAAAAACACAATCATCAACTTCTACCACGATGCCATTCATGACGCATTTGTTGCTAATGTTGGTGTCATTTCCTGGTAAGCTGTCACTGACCAGGAAAAGCTGAGAATTGGCCAGAAAACTGCTATTAGACCTCAGCATGAACCCTTAGTATAACAAATGTCTAGTTCTCATAGTTTGTGCGTTTCTCTGCCATCATGTCTGATTAAGATACTCATGATATGACAATAGCGGAATATGAGGGTGACTTGGTAGGGGTGGCGAATTTGGATATGGGCAGTGGTCTTTTCCTGCATCCTCGAGCTGTGAGTGGAGTAGGCATTTCACTAGGGTGACCGGTCTTATCCACCTGCACATAGAACGCCGTAGTCATTAAAAATCCAGTAAAAGTGTTGGGTTGTCTGGGCCATTGCAGAAATGAAGTTTCAAGCAATCAACTTTGTGAGGAAGTCCTCCAGTAAGTCAAAACTAAGCACGAACATGAAAAAACAAAGTGGAATTCAACCTAATCCTGCCTTTCTAGAACTTAAGAGAAGGAGCAACGACCTCACAAAGCGTTTCTTTCACCTTTTCGTTTGCTGTTGTGGAGCTGATCCTTCACTTTATCCTTGTGTACCCTGACTTTCCCGAGTCGTCACTGCAGAAGATTTAAGCTTTCAATGGGCCCATGCTACAGACTGTTGGCGCAGTTCCGGTTGCCACTGGCATTCCTTAGGGCACCGAGGAACTGCAGGGGGCTCCAGTCATGTTACCACTGGCAGATCTGTCCTCGTGCATTCTGACCCCTTGGGACCTGCTTCAGGGCCCTTACCGACACTGGTACTGACTTCCATTCTGGATGCCACCAGGAGTTACTGATACAATATCATACACAAAATCAGTATTCGCTCTCTCTCGACCAATGTCATGCTACGAAATAACAAAAACATAACTGGTAGTCTTTCTCTCTGACTCGGTGCCTGTACCAGGGAGTACATGCCAGAGAAGGCTCCATTATCTTTTTGGCTCTGATCAAGGGACACTCCAGAATGTAGATGATGATGGTTATTACTTTCTTCCCCCCTCACTGCAGAGAAGATGCCTTATACATGGATTTGTCAGAGGCTTTCACAACTCTCCTGAGGTAGAACTTTAGTCGCCACTTTGGCCACCAACGGAAAAAGTTGCCTTTTTAGGTCTCGCCTAGCGCAGCGCGTATGCGCTGCCCTAGGAGAGGGCCTCTTGTAATCACTGCAGACATTCAGAAAGCTTTCTGAAAGCTCTTGCGTCTGCTTGTCAAATTCTATTGGCCTTTGCGTGTGGCTTTCAAAAATTGAAAGCCCGCAATTGGCCAAAAGGGGGTGCATGTCCGCCTTCTCTCTAAACGTTGACTCCCATGGCCTACGGGTCTTGGGAGCGAGCAGCTGCATACCTTACATTCCTTGCAGTGCGCGTGCACCACACGCGGTCTTGTTTTGCCTTGTCCCTACTCACTATCTGCTGATTTAGCAGTGGCCTCACATCCTGAAAACAGCGAAAATAACCGCTGGCCTTGCACGAACACCCCCCCCTCCCCCAACCTGCATACCACCTTCTTCAGATCTCAGAGTATGGAAACAGAACCGGACAGAACAGGTTCTCCCCCCCCACCCTACACAACAGCTGAGTGAACTGTGACCTACTTTTGCCAATCAACAAGGTCCGCATCACTCTGAGCCCAGCAACACGAGCATCCGCATCGCCGCCAGCAAATGGCGAGAGGCCCCTGTGCACCCTGTATTTGCCTGGTTGTCCTTCGTAAGGCGGCCGTGTCACGGCGACAGCCGCCGGCGCTGCCTCTTAGGCAATAGCGCTGCTGCCAACAAGGCGGGCTGGAGATATGAAAGAGACGCTTACGTTGTTTTTTTTTTTTTTCCGAGGTTCACACAATAGTGTTGCAGTCTTTAGGCGCTATAAATCGCAGGTCCTCCTATTATCCAATGTGATGGCACTTATCTTACTGACCTCAGAAGGATGGAAGGCTTTGGTGGCCTTGCTGAGATTTTCGCTTGCGGCCTACACAGTCGATGTCAGCGGTGACGCTTAGCAGACCGCGCTGTCACGCCGGCTTGGCTCTTTCTAGGGTCCGAGGGGGGCTCAAGTGCTCCTCTCTGACAGGGGATGAGGTGACTGCTGAGAGGTGACTTCGCCATGTGCTCAGTACACTTGGTTTGTGTTAAGGGTGTGGGAGGGCTTCGGGGGATTCCAAGGAGCTACAAGACGCTCAGCTTTTTGGGGTCCCTGGGTATACGCCCCCATACCCTGAACCGTCAGATCCTGGTGTATGTAATTATTGAGGGGACCTGACCCCCGGTCACATCCGCTGAGGCCAGAGGGATGCCACACACGCCAGACTCCACAGCTATGGGCAACGCTGGCTTCCTATCTCGGGTAGTGGCAGGGGGTAGCTACCAATGATGCAGCAGGTGCAGTGGCGCCGGGGCCCAATAAAGCCCGAGAATGCTATAATTTACTACCACCACAGCAGTCGAAGGGGCTGTTAGAAATGGGATTTTTGGTTGGCTAAGGCTTGCGCCAAAGCCAGGCAGAAACCACCACTCTAGTCAGGGCAAGGGAGTTGCACGCTGAAGATAACCCCTGCTCACCCCCTTGGTAGCTTGGCACGAGCAGTCAGGCTTATCCCAGAGGCAATGTGTAAAGCGTTTGCGCAACACACACACAGCAACAACATACCAGGCACACCACAAAAGGAACTCCACACAAGGTTATATCAAAAATAGCCTTTGTATTACCATAAACACATTAGAATAGTAATCACACAATATACACTGTGCCAACTGGCACTAGGCAGTATTTACAGGGGATTATATACACCTGACAGGGCCAATTGGGCCACTGTCAGAACCATCACTTAGTAAAGATAGTAAATGTAGAACATATAACAAACGTAGAACACAACCAGTAATTACTGGCAAACACTGTACTCAGCATTATCCTGCAACATAAACCATATTATGCACAGTATCACATCAGGTGCAAAATTCATTATACGCCAACCTCATAAGCCTAAACATATTAGACCATAACCTCCTAATCATAACTCACATTAGGCATAAATCACAGTGGAGAATAACCTCCCAAGCATAAACCACAGTATGCAAAACCTCATAACATAAACCACAGTAGAGGCATAAATCAGGTGCATGAATAACAGTACATGAATCACATTTCCTGCGCACCACATAAATCACATTAGGGCCTGGCGCCCTATCAACCTAACAGTCCCCCTGGCCAACTGGCCTTCTCAGAGGGCTCAAATGCCCTCTGTCCATAATGTCAGGGCGGCTGCCAATGCGGCAGAATCCACAAGGGCGCAATTGCGCTGGGGCAGAGGAGTGTACCTCACTCCTGTTTCACTAAAAAAATGCCCCCAAAGAAAGGTCTGCCTAAACGTTGCAGCTGCCGCTAATTGCTGTGCAGCTGTGAAAGTACGGGGGCCACTGGCACTCACTGTGCCCTCCAAACCAATGTGCAAAACGTTGCAGCTGCCCGCGCTGGTGCGGCGCAGCTGTGAAGGAGCAAATAGGCCCTGGCACGACGGTGCCTCTCGTGTCCCCCTCAGGGACTTCCCTCCAACAGAAATGCTGCCAAACGTTGCAGTTGCCCGCTACGGCGGCGCAACTGGGAAATAACCACAGGCAAGGGGCCCTGGCACGTCTGTGCCCTCGGGGCCTCCACTGAGGCTCTTTAACTAAAATTGGCACCCGACGTTGGAGCGGCCCGCTCTCCGGCGGGTCCGCTCTGTAACTAGGCACTGACCATGTGCCACCAGGCAGCCCCACTCACCGGGCTCACCTAATGCCTCCGCGGCACCCTCCCAAGACAGCTAGCACTGCCCCTCTCACCGGGGCATGGGAGGCGCTGTCTCCGTCTCGGGCGGCATGCTCAGGAGAGCCCCCACTCCTCGGGGACTCTCTCTCCTTCGTGGCGCCCGCGGGGCTCTCCCTCACTCATGGGAGCCCCGCGCAGGCATGCGCCAACCTCCGGGGACTCTTCTTCTCTTCGCCCGGTCCCCCTTCCTGGGACGGGGGATTCTCCAGCTCGGCGACTTCTCACGGAGGCGGGGGTGGGCTCCCGTCCTCCTTCCGGCACCACTCTGCTTGGCCTCCAAGCCCCGCCCACAGTCAGGCAAGGCCGCCTGGCTTCCGGGTCACGCTCCGTACCGGCCCGGAGAGGATTTCTTCGGCGGCTCGGGCCGCGGCGGTGATTTTCCATCGGCCAAACGCGGGGTGAGCACCCGCTTTACCTAAAGCACAAATGCGGGCTGGGCACCCGCAAAAAGGCACCATAATGCGGGGTGGGCACCTGCCATTTAAAATAATCATAAAGTGGGGTGGGCTCCCGCTAAGCAGACAAAATGCGGGGTGGGCTCCCGCTTCTCTCCCCTCCATTAGGGGGAATCCCCACGTCGGGATTCCCTCGGGAAAGATTGCAGCTCAGCGCTGCGGAGCCCTCGTGCTCCTTTCCTTTGGCAGACTTAGAATAAAGCGCTCACCAGGCTCTAGAAGCCACAGCTCCACAGCCAAAGTCCTGAGGGATCAAGGGGGCCAGGCTGGGCCCAGGGAGGCAAGCCCTCATGGCGGTTCCTCCTGGGCCCCAGCAGCAGCACGCCCCAGCAAGGTTCAGGAACAGCACACCAGAACAGAGCCCATGGGGTCACAGCCCCTACATTTATACACCAAATCTCTTTGTCTGCAGGACAGGGCATGGGGGAACCAGATGCAACTGGTTCAGGGGGATTTGGAGCACTTTGTTTTCCAAGCTCCTCTTCCCCTTTGTCAGGTGGGGGCTAGGTGATGAGACACACCACAGGGGGCGGAGCCAGCATTGTACAGACTGGGCACAGTCCTATTCAGGGTCAGGGATTACTCCTCCCACTACTCCCAATGCAGATGTCCCATTCAGCCTAGCACTGACTCACCCTGCCCCTCCTGGATCCACACACACCTCCCAGCCCCTGTCACTCACAAGCCAGACATGCAATTCACATCAGGCAGGCAGACACATAGCACACAGAAATGCCAACTTCTAAAAGTGGCATTTCTCAACCAGTCATCATAAATCTGCGCACACCATTGCGCAGCCTTTATTCTTACAATTTCATACATACTAAACTCGACCACGCTGCTCCTCCCATCCCAGGAATTATCACTGACACACTTTATCAGGGAATCCCCAATGCATTCCTATGGGAGGGCAGGCCACCCTTACCAAATGTACACAGAGAGCGCACGCACTTTACACTGGACCACAGTGCTAAAGTGCCCAGAGGCCTAAAACCACCAACACCATGTCAGAGAAAAGGCTAGGAAAAAGGCAAAAAGTTTAGGGATGAACCTGCAAAAAGGGCCAAGTCCAACAGGGGCCATTTTCCTTGCGTGTTTCAGGGCCCATGGCACCCTTGCTACACTACCGTGGAGTGCCAACGAACCAGCGCGTGACACCCAGCCCCCTCCTTCAAACCTCAGGATGTATGAGGAAGACTCAATGGGTTAATATCAGCTTGTTTTTATATAGTGCCAAATCATACGTTTTGCCATTTCTAACCGCTGTAAATAACGCGTGTTACTATTAACCAAGTCAATAATAGCGAATATACTGGCATCAAAGGGCGGCAGGCTGCTGGCCAGGCCCTGCTAGGACTTCATGTCTCCGCGGAAGCGCGCAGCTCCGGGCAATCCGTCGCGCCGACACAGGAAGAAAGAGAACGCGGAAAAATAGCTTTAAACCCATTTTTCCTCTTGTAACCTTGCATGTACATTTTACTCATACCATTGGGTAATTGAACGCGTGTACATTGCTCACAGTAACACCATTTTCAAACGAAAGGAATGGGGCATCTTGACAGTAACACATTTTGATATGAACGTTTGTCATTGAGTAAAACAATGTTGGTGTAAAGCGCCACTGCTTTGCTCCCAGCGCTCTGTGACCCCCTGCTTTACCCACTGTTAGCCCTGCTCACCACCCTACCCGAGGCCTGCAGGCGATCTGTTAGAAGGGGAGACGCCTTGTGCTGCAGCAAGTCGGAGATGAAAGGGTTCCCTCGGGTCTTTTTCACACTTCGCAGTCTCTTCCTCCAGGACTTACAGGACAGGGAGCCCTCCCTCCCTGCTGGTCAGGCTCGCCAGGCAAAGCAACGTGAAAGGCCCTAGCCAGACCTCTGGCTTCCTAACTGGAATTATTGCTGTGGCCCTGGCAATGTTTGAGTGGAGAATTCTGTCTTTTCAGCTCACAAAGATAGACTCATAAAAACAAGCCCGGCAGGAAGCAGGATGTGCCCACGCAACAGATATATCTGGGCTTCGGAAGCATGACTGCGACCGAGTGACATCACAAGGATACAGAGTGGGTGCCATGCGGATGCAAGCACAAACGTGCATGAACGCAGCCTGTACACAGGGAACATGCAGTCACTGCAGTTTGTCTGCACAAAGTTGTACACAAGGTAGACACACAGTACAGAGATGCCAGCACTGGATTTACCGAAGGCTTGGTTAACATCTCGAACAGGGATACAGGAAACCATCTGCACCTCCACTATCTTCAGTCGGTGCCACCAACAGTCGCCCCTATATGCCAGGTAGGATCCCACTAGGATGATGAAAGGTTAAATAATGAGGCTGCTCCTCTGCCAGGCTGTACCTATATCTGCCCTGGTATACAAAAAAGTGATGAAGGGAATACTTAAATAATCTCAGACACTGGTAATTACTCGGTCATTACCATCATTATTGTGCACACCATGTCACCTCAGTTTGGACCAAGCCATATGCAAGTCAGTCACTCGAGGGTGTGAGCTTCATGGCTTCACGATGACAGGAAAAAAACAGCTACTCTTGCTGTGGACAGCCATGGGTAGCGTGCAGCTTCACATGTGATATTAGATCAGTGGGCAGCATCTGCGCTTGTGCCACTCATTCCGCTTCTTGACATCGTTCGTACATGCGTGCCTTTTCTGCCATCTTGTGGCTACATGTGGCCTGTAATTGTAACAATTAAAGAAGTCTGCTGCATGGCTAAACTTATAAGGTCCCAAAGGCGAGACCTATTGGCTATGCCAATGCTTGTTTAAAGCAGTGGTCCGGACAGCATCTGAGATTCTGGATTTACAGCTGCCTTCAGTGAAGGTCCAAATGAACGTCCTGACAAATTTTGCAGCCTGGGCCAGCTACACGAGCGCCAGTATTACAGAAGGAGCTGCAGCCCCATCTGTAATACCATAATGACCCGGGTTGCACAAGCTCGGCACGCCCCCAGGCACTATGCCTAATACGGCACCAGGAGAGAGCTATAAAGATAAGAGCCTTAGGAAGATAGACTCTCCTCCTTGTGGCACATTACCAAAGGTGAAAAACATCACTTTGTGAAGATGAGGCAGAGTTTCTTCAGATGTCCAAAATAATAATAATTATGATAAATAAGTGTTTTTATAGATCCTTCGTACCACACTTACGTGATTTATAAGCACTGTAAATAAGAAGTCTTCTTTTACCCAATTTAATGATATTCTGTTTAACAACCTCAGAAGGAACTTAGGCTCTGTTGACCTTTCTGACATTCACAGTCATGACTTCAGAACACCGCATCTTTCTGCAGCTAACATCTAACTCAGTGAGCCATCTTACTGTGTTAGAAAATCTCCAGTTATGACAAAGGTACCAGAAAGTATGTAATCACAATGAGAAACAAGGGCCTATTAAGCTGGGGTGCCAGGTTCAAAAATTAAAACCCCAGCTAACCAAACTAGAGAGACACTTCAGGGGCTTTCTTCCTTTGTTTTCATGAAGGAGGGGAAGGTGCGGGTACTGCAGATTAAGAAAATGTGGATTCCCAGGGAGAGCAGGTGGATTCCCAGATATTGTCTTCGCTTTTCTAAACAAGAAATGGGAGGAAACAGAAGACTGATAATCGAGAGGTTGTAGGAAACTGGCTCTATATATACTACACCAAAATGAGGTATAGTGTGTATAGAGTCCAGGTGACCCCAGAGGTAGGCAGAGGTTAAGGTTAGATAGAAGCTTACTCTCTATTTGTGGTAGAGTGGTCGAGCAGTAAGGCAGTATCAGAGGACAGTGTTAAGCATTTGATGTACACCCTCAGTCAGCAAATGAATTCACACACTCAAAGACTGAAGTCTAGACCAATTGTTTTTGTATAAAAAATATACTGTTATTTTATTTTAGAACCAAGCAAGCCTGGCACAGGTAAGCATTAAATACTTTACAGTAATAAGTTGCTGAATGTCGAACAGTTTGAAAATGCAGTGGGAATTGTACTTTGTTTGATTTACAGGGGATGCAGTAGATTGCAATACTTAGCAAATACAGTACATTGGAATGAATAGGCTTTTTCAGTAAATTACAAGTAAGTTATTTTTTACGTTACTTTTCTTACTCAGTGCTGGATACCTGGATTCAGCACTGGGACATTTCCTGCAAACAGGTAAGTAAATACGTTTTGGTTATTTGTGCGATTTTTAAAGAATATTTTTAGATTTCAAAACTCCACACTTGGAGACTTTTTGGAAGAAAAATTGTCAATGTTATCCTATGGAGGAAAAACAGGTTACCGGTTCAAAGGTAAGTTATCGACTGTGGGAGTTAAGGTTCTGGGGTTAGACTCTGGGGTCCCCCAGGGTCAAGGATGCACTCTTGTTACACCCTCAGCGGCACTAGGGCGGCCGGGTGCATAGTGTTGAGGCCCAATGTTCTCCTATGGAGGATAGGGGGTCTCCG
Organism: Calotriton arnoldi; assembly: GCA_963921515.1. Taxonomy (NCBI): domain Eukaryota; kingdom Metazoa; phylum Chordata; class Amphibia; order Caudata; family Salamandridae; genus Calotriton; species Calotriton arnoldi. The sequence continues at coordinate 828,489 of CAWUFW010000361.1, read as the reverse complement.
GTTGGTGGCTGCTGGCAAGCAAGCCATTGGGTTGTGGGAGCAAAGCTCCTGGACTTTTGCTCAGGGCAAATGGGAAACAGATTAGCACCAAAGGTGCACTCTCAGCGGCACTAGGGCTGCCGGGTGCAGGGTGCGGTTTCGACGTCGGAAGCCCTGTTGTTTCCAATGGAGAACCTCCGGTTAGCAAAAGCACTGCAGGCAGGGAGACGAAGGACTTCTGGGTGCGACCACCACTTCAAGAGGTAAGTTGGGAAGTGAGGGACTGGTTAGGCACCGTCGGTGTGGGCACACAAGGCCGTGGGGCGTCGGGTGCAGGGGTGCCTTTTGGGGTCGGATCTTCTTACCAGCTCCGGGTCGCGGTTAGGGGTGCCGTCTGGATTTCGACTGCAGGCGTCGGCTGGAGGCTTGAGGCAGGTCAGGGGTCGCCGGTTCTCGGTTCAGGATCGCCGGGGTGACCTCCTCGTGGTGTTTGCCCACTCGAGCTCGGGCCGTGGACGGCGGGTGCAGAGTTGGGCGGATTCGCGGTCTCCGGATGCTGCCAGAGGTTGCAGTTGAACAAATCCGGTGTTCACGGGAGAAGCAGTCTTTGGAAGTGAAGGCAGGCAGGTCCTCCGGGGTTTTTGAGGTTGCTGGCTGCAGGACACACCTGGATTTCGCAGGAGCAGGTTCGAGGGGGAGACAGGCCGGTAGGGCTGGGGCCAAGTCAGTGGGCGTCTTCCTCTTGTTAGGTGCTGCACGGCTGTTCGGTCCTTCTTCTTTTCTTCTTGTTTCTTGGCTGGATTAGAGGAAGCAAGGTTCAGGGTGCCCCCTAAATACTAGATTTAGGGGTGTTACAGGTAGGTAGAGGGCAGGGACCAATGGGTCCCTTCCCTGGGGTGGGTACACCCCCTATGGTGCCACCCTCCAGTGGGAGGGTGGCAGGAGCCTGTCCCTGGTTGGTTGAGTGCCCCCATCCTCAAGATGGCGGGGACTCGGAGTTGTGCTTCACCTCGCCTCCCCCACCTGAGGGGTGGAGTTTGCAGAGGTGGGCACACCTCTCTCCCTCACTTGTTTTTCCCGCCAGTTCTCCCACCCAAAGAGGGGGGCAGAACCAGTGGGGACCAGTTGCTGAAAGCAGCAAGTGGTCTGGGGAGGCTCACAAAGGCGGCATGCCTTTTGAAGCTTCCCTTTCATGAACCCTGCCCATCCTGGGGGAGGAGGCTTGGCACCTCGTCCCAGGATGTGCATTGTTTCAGGCCCCCGAGATCAGCAGGCTCTCAACCCAGGGGTCCAGAAACATGTCTGTTGATGGCTGCCTAAGCAGCCACTCAGTCGGGACACTAGAAGTTGGTCGAGTTTCAGGGGGCAACTCTAAGATGCCCTCTGTCGTGCATTTTACAGTAAATTCCACACTGGCATCAGTGTGGGTTTACTGTGCTGAGAAGTTTGATACCAAACTTCCCGGTTTTCAGTGTAGCCATTAAGGTGTTGCGTAGTTCGTAATGACAAACTCCCAGCACCATATACTCTGAATGGCGACTCTGCACTTACAATGCCCAAGAATGGACTTGGGCAATGTAGGGGTACAGGGCTCATGCACATGTACCCTCACCACTGGCATAGTGCACCCAGCTGGAGGGGTAGCTGATCTAGGTCAGGGCAGTGGGTTGTAGGCATGGCACACAGGGATGTGTGCCAGGTTGACTCTTCACTTTGTTCTGCACCAAAACACGCAGCCTGCAAAGGCAGTGTGTGTGTAGTGGTACAGGACCTCTAAGGGTGGCGCAATAAGTGCTGCAGCCCTTAGAGGCCTTCTCTGGTCACAGTGCCCTGGGTACCTGTGGTACCATTTACCAGGGGCTGACCTGTGGCCAGAGAGGCCAATTGGGTTTAGACTTCAATGCAATTTTAGGGAAGGAACATAGGCCCCCTGGGTACCTGATTAGCAGGAGCCCAGGGCACACTCAGTCAAAGAACATCAGCAATTCAGCAAAAAGTGGGGGCATACCATGCAGAAAGAGGGCACTTTCTCACAGAGGTCCAATCCACATCATGCAGACACTTTTTAGTGGGAGGGAGTCCATGTATTTCCAGGTGATTGCAAGAAGAGCTACCAAGCAACAGTGCAGGGTTTGTTTAGACTTTTGTAGTCAGACAGACTTCTGGGCTGAATGTGCATTATAGACCGAAACTATACAGGTAAACTTACAATGGGATCTCTGAGGTTACAAAGTCAGGCCATGAGGAATAGCCTACCTTCCCTGGGAACTTTTTTGGGCTGCATGCAGCATGTCTTTGCACAGGATACGGTTCTTACCACACATGTGCACAGCATATGAAGGCCTAAACACACAGCACAAACTAAGTTTTATATACTGAACACATTTGACCTAATGAGGGTTGTTAGTCTCCTCTCCCAGAGGTGTGGGTAAGAAGGCCTTCGTCCAGCTGCTACTGTCAATTTGTAACATGGTGAGGTTCAATAGCCACCCTACTGAATGTGGGGTAAACGTGTGTGCACCCCAGCCCAGTAGAGGCTTGTGACCAGCTATTGCTTTGGTGTTGAGAAATAAAATCACACTGAGGGCCCAATTACGACTTTGGCGTGTTCGAGGGGGCCGCCACACTGCTGCCCTGCTTGCACACCACCAAAGCCGTTTGAGCACTGCCTGCCAGATTACGAGGTGTTTCGTGTCTGGCGGGTGTTTCTTTGGCAGCCCCACAGCTGTGCCTCTGAAAAAGGGCATCGCAATAGGAGCATCAAAGGCAGTTCCTGCATGACATAGACTCTGCAGTCCATGCCGTGCTGGAACTGGGGTACATGCACACAGGGGAGCACAACATGTGCCCCCCTGCATGCATCTCATGGCCCTGAAGGGCCCCCTTTGTTTCCTCTCCGCCACAGTTTTCATGGCGGGCTCACCACCAAGAAAACAGTGGAGGAGAGAAAACTCCTAATATGCTTAGCGATGTCGCTGCAGCACCGCCAAGCATATTCAGAGTTTCCTCTCGCCACAGTTTTCATGGCGGGCTCACCACCATGAAAACTGTGGCTGAGAGGAAACTCCTAATCTGCTTGGCAATGCCGCTGCGACACCGCAAAGCTTAATGCGGCCTCAAGACCACCACAACACCGCCAGGGCTCTCTGATCCTTGGCGGTTGTGGCTGTCCGACCGCCCAACTTGTAATAGGGCGGTTGGACTGCTGGTGCGGAGGTGCCTGCTCCACCACCATGTGTACGCCGTAGTCCTAATCAGGCCAGAGTACATCCAGTGGTTCCACAGGTTTTGAGGTTCATTGGGGTTAAAATCCTTGATCAAACAAAAAAATCTGACAAGAGGACAGAATTGAACAGCTGCCAGTTTTGCTTTTTCCCCTGCTTTAAATAACTTGTTTTTCTTCTTTCTTCCACTATGCCCGAGTACATGCGCTTCCAGCTCCTCTAAATTCATACCTCTTATAGTTTTCAGCAGTGGTGAACATGGCCATTGTGCATGACTGTAGATACCAATGGGTTTGTTACAGTGGGGGTGCTGTCCACCTCCTTTACCAAATTTCAAAGAGCTTTTGCTTGACTCCTCATGCATGTGGCACTAAAAGGAGCGATCAAACATTTTATTAGGCAGTTGGTTAAAGTGCAGTTGTTGAGATGCAGTGTACTTTAGTTTCTAGATATCTGGACATCATAGATACTTTTCAGTTCTCTTCCAGGGGATCCTCATCAATAGTCATAAGCACTGAATATTCCCGCCCATGCACGGGGACTCTGGGGAAAAAAAAAAATATGTATACACACACACACACAATCCTGCTCCACACCGGAAGAAGGCACGCACTCGAGGCTGTTGGTATAAGGCTTCTTTTATTTCCTCGGGTCTCCCTCGACCCCGCGACTGAAGAGACGCGTTTCGGCTGTCACAGCAGCCTTTCTCAATCTGGCAAGCGCCATATACATGCAAGCATTTATAGCCCGTCCCCCTCATAGGCATAAAAGAAAGTGATGAACATAAAAGAAAGATGTTCCGTAGTGCAGTGTAACAGTTTAAACACATCATACTGCTTAGAGATTATCATAACATTCAAAGCTTTAGCTAATAAAACATATTGTTAAAAACATACACATGCGCAGTGCAACATAATGTAGTGCATAATTAGCCCACATTGCCAATGATGATACACCCAAGCCTCATAAAAAGCACACTGGAAAAACATGTTGCCTGCCTATGGGTTGGGCTTATACTATTAAAAACACAATGGTGTGTTTATATGCACTCCAAATTAAGGGGCTAACCCCTTCAGGAAATACTACCCGTATAAAATAAAACTAAATTACCTAAAAATGAAAATGTGCTGCATACATCATTTGGAACATATATGAGACAACAATTACCTCAAGTATAGAAAAAGCTAATGGTGACATTACTGCAGAGCTTACTCTCTGACCCTTGTTTGTGCAGCACTACTGGATGCGATATTCTTGATAGCCCGATGTGTATCGCTCCACTAAACACGCTGAATGGATTGGGGCAATATAGTATTGGGCTAATATATAAACTAAGAGGCTAAAGACACAAAGTGTGTATACTGCAAACAAAAATGTCAGCCTCCATGTTATCGTTAGTAACCCAAAATGGACTACTAGCCCCATAATGGCCCTGGATGCGTCGTTTAAATACCGAGGTCTGTAGGCCTCTCAAATGCATGGCATCAAACATTTCAGCTCAAGACTCATGTAAACGTTAAAATTATCGTATGCAATGTCCCACTAGGAGCAAAAAATTAGCACCCCAATCTCAAAGGAAACACGATTGATTCCTGAGTTCCATATGTCGACACCTGATACAAGTCATGCAAGATAAAATGGCAAATCACGACTTAAGCCTCTTATGGGGAATTGTCACAATGTCTCACTATAAAAGCAGCACACAGTATATCTTTGTAATGGGCACAAGCACAGGGTTGGAGGAGGCCAGTGAACAAAAAATTAATACGCCAATACAGTCCTCACCGCTTCCGCATAGGCTTTCACGGTGCCCAGTCATATATATATATTTTCTTTTTTACAGAGTTTTATATAGCGCGAACTTGACCCGAAGGGATCGGGTATCAGAGCGCTTTACATAGCACCAGTTGCATTACATGAGGACACATTCATTTTTGTTAGGAACGCGGAGATTAAGTGATTTGCCCAGAATCACAGGATGTTCAGCGTCATTGCCGAGACTCGAACCCGGTTCCCCAGACTCTAGGTCGACCGCCTTAGGCCAACTCCTCTATATATGAAAACATATATTTCTCTTCCAGGGGATCCTCATCAATAGTCATAAGCACATGAATATTCCCGCCCATGCGCGGGACCCCGGAAATATATAAAACATATATGTGGAAACCATATATGTAGCTATATATATATATACACACATAATGCAGCCTTCCATAGCAATGCTGAGCAATGTTGTAAGAAATTCTCCTGTATTTTGTATATAAATACATTCCAATAAAGCAGGGAGAAAGAAAACCCATTTGAAAACTGCTTTAATATACAGCAGAAATCATAAACTTGCAAGGAAGAATGAAAAACATTGTCAGCACATAGGCTGCATTGTAGAAAACCTCGGTGTAGAAAGCTGAAAAGCTAACCTACAGAAACACACAGCATAAACTGGCACTGTGCCTTTAAGGCAGCCATGACCCCTAGCTTCCCATCATGCCTCAGGGGTGACAGTTAGGTCAGTTGTTCTTTCCGGCTCCTGTCAGGACCCTGGTTACTTCAGCTCTTACTTTTTTCTGATTTCTGTCAGAAAATACTTCTCTTTTTTTGTCAAAAGCTTTTTACTTCGACGGTTTTTTGTTGTTGAAGTATATCTCTGCTGTTTTTAAGAGAGTTAAGCATTATTTTCCAGTTAAAAAATGCCCTCTCTTTTTGACTCTTGCCCTGCCTGTGGCAAGAAGAAGGCTAAAACAGACTCCCATCCTGTCTGTATTCTCTGCCTTCCTTCTGATCATAATCCCAAGACCTGTCAACATTGCCAGCTGCTGCCCAAAAGAACTCTTAAGGACAGGGAGAGGATTCGCCTCTATGGACTGGCTGAGAAGAGGAAGTCTCCTTCAAGAGGCAGGTCTCCGATGTAGAAGAGGAAAGAGAGAGCCACTACTCCATCTAGAAGTAAGGTTCCAGTCTGCTCTCAATCGGCGTCGGGCTCGGCGCCTCAAATACCTTCATCGGCAACGAAAACGTCGACGAGAAGACCATCGACGGCGGGCTCGCTGTCAAGAGAACACCAGTCGTCGACGAAGACTACAGGTACGTCGGATCCTCCGCCGTCGTCAACCCGGTGACGATCGGCGTCGAGGAGTCGCTCTCCGTTGGTGCGGGCTCGCCCAACGTCGAGAAATAGATCGTCGCCGTCAAGTCGGGGTTCGACATCGAGACATGCTCCGCCATCGCAAGGTCACCGGCGATCGGCGTCGAAGCAGGCGTCTCCGTTGCCGTCAACCAGGCGACGGTCAACGTAGAGACGCGCCTCGTCACCAGAGGCAAGGCACTCATCGCCTCCGTCGAGGAAAGATCAGTCGTCGACACCCAGAGTGAAATACACCAGACATCGTTCGACGAGACGGCGGTCTCCGTCGACGGCGAGAAGTGCCCCGATCTCGACTCCACTGACTTCCAGTAGACGGTCAGCGTCGAGAGAGAGATCGAGCAGGCATCAAGAAGCGACGTCGAGAAGGATTTCTCCGTCTATCTGTTCTTTGTTGGGGTCTCCTGCACGCTCAACGTCGAAGGCGAAGTCTGTGGGCTCCAGGGGTTCGATGTCGCACCATACAACGTCGAAACACACGGAGAGGTCGACGTCGAGGAGACTATCAGGCTCTAGGGACTCACCAGTGATGGTGACGCAGAGCAGGTCGACGTCGAGGCACTCTCCATCGACGTCACATCGATCATCAAGACGCCGATCACGCTCCAGAAGTCGCAGAGAGTCCTCTCATTCTATTCGGAGCTCACCCCAGACGATTGCGACGTCACGCAGTTCTTCTGCTCATTCGCCTGAGCTTCCAAGATCCCCTCCAAGACGCTCTCCAAGGAGACAGCGATCTCCTTTAATCCATCTTTCGCCCAGATGGCTACAACCTCTCCATCATTGGCAGAAAGAACCCTCGGGTTACGCCCAGAGGCCTACGGACTATTCCAGTCCACTGCACAGATCACCGTTACAACGTCTCGTGCAGGAAGTGAACAGGTCCCCCACCACTCGGACCAGAGAACACAGAGGCGATCTTCCTGAGCGCAGGTCGACTCAGGGTCATCGCAAGAGACGGCGAACACCATCTTCGTCCTCATCTTCGACGCACTCATCCAAAAGGGACTACTCACCTACCCTTACGGATAGTCCTCCTTCTAGGGTGTCACCCATCGATGATGTGAACACCTTTCACGATGTTCTCGCCAGAGGAGCACAAAAGCTGGGCATAACCATGTCAGCTCCTCAGACCACCACGTCCATTATTTTCGAGACCCTCCATCAAAGGTCTGCGACTAGACCATTGCTTCCTTTGGTCCCTGGTTTCATTGAGCCGGTAATGGACATCTTCCTCACTCCATCATCGGCTAAACCAGCTCCGGCTCGGATACTGAAAAAATATAAACCTGCTGCATCAGATGCTCTTTTTCTCAAATCGGATCCGCCACCGGACTCTGTCATTATTGCAGCAGCAAAGAAGACACACGCAGTTGCTTCTTCCTCCTCAGCTCCTCCAGGTAAAGAAAGTAGAGCACAGGATTCTTGGGGTAGGAAGGCTTGCGGCTCTGCAGCGTCTTCTCTTCAAGTGTCTAACGCTGCAGCTCTGCTGGGCCGTTACGACAGGTCCTTATGGGATTCACTGGAGCGTTTCAAAGACAAACTCCCAAAGGAGGATCAACAGTATTTCTCTGAGATTCTCCAAGAAGGTGCGCTGGTGGCCAACCAGGTAATCAGCACTGCAGCGGATGGGGCGTCTTTGGCGGCTCACTCTTATGCACATGGCATATGTGCACGAAGATCTTCCTGGTTGCGCCTGACAGCGTTGAAACCGGAGGCGCAGCAACGCATCTTGAATCTTCCGTTTTCTGGCAACTCACTGTTTGGATCACACACAGATGAGGAAATGGCCAGAATGAAGGCCGAGTTGGACACGTTAAAGGCTGTGGGCCTGGAGAAGAAAAAGGAGTTTAAACGACGATACAGGCCCTACAATCGTAAAAATTTCCAACAGAGGGTTCAAACCCCTCAATGGTCGCAAAACAAACAGAACAAGTCCCAGTTTCAAGGCCGTCGTTCCTCGAGAGGAAGAAGAGGACACCAACAGCAGTCCTCTTCTGCAGCAAAAACTCAAGGGAAGCAATGATTTTCTGCTTCCTCTAGCACCGTTGCACACTCCAGGGGGAGGAAGTATCTCAAACTACATTCAAGAGTGGCGCAACATCACCAAAGACCAGTGGGTGCTGAATATACTAAACAATGGGTACGCACTACACTTTTGCGCGTCCCCAAGAGACATTCCTCCGGTAAAATCCCGTCATCTACACCTAGATCTCCTGCGTCAGGAAGTGTCGACCCTTCTCAGGAAACTGGCCATAGAAGAGGTCCCTCCTGCACAGAGAGGAAAGGGAGTTTACTCAAGATACTTCCTTGTTCAGAAAAAGACCAGCCGAACAAGTTCAGACCAATTCTAGATCTACGTTCTCTGAACAAGTTCATCAAAAGAAAAAGTTTCGAATGTTGGCGCTCCATCAAATATTTCCACATCTGAGAAAAGGCGATTGGATGTGTTCGGTGGATCTCCAAGATGCGTATTTTCACATTCCAATCACACCACGGCATTGCAAGTTCCTGCGGTTCATGGTGGGCGCGAAGCATTACCAGTTCAAGGTCTTACCCTTCGGCCTAAAATCTGCCCCGAGGGTATTCACGAAATGCATGGCAGTAGTAGCAGCAGCATTACATCGCCAAGGTCTGTTCGTGTAGCCATACCTGGGCGACTGTTGAAGGGATCATCTCCCCACATGGTGCAGGAGCACCTTCACATCTGCCTGGATCTCCTTCAACGCTTAGGCCTGCATGTCAACGTGGACAAATCAGTTTTTCAACCAACTCAATCGCTCCACTATCTGGGCGCCACCCTAAACACCGACCTCGGAAAAGTGTTTCCTTCGGAGGAGAGATTGTCATCAATGAGAAACAAAAGCAACATCATCCTCCAAGCACATCAACCATCAGTAAGACAAGTGGCTTCTCTGCTGGGGTCGATGGCCTCTTGCATTTTTCTCATACCCAACGCCAGATTGAGAATGAGACCGTTGCAACAAGATCTGGAGGACAAATGGGACCTATCCTCGGGTCAGTGGAACGACCGAATTCTCCTCTCTCCAACGGCGAAGACGTCCATTCTCTGGTGGCTGCAGCCAAAGAACCTTCTGGTGGGAGTCCCATTCCATCAACCTCTGCCAAAACAAGCTCTGATCACAGATGCGTCCCTTCAGGGATGAGGAGTGCATCTGGGTCAACTACAAACTCAGGGCAGATGGACCAGCAGGGAGCAGTCCTATCATATCAACATGCTAGAACTGCGGGCGGTTCATTTAGTCCGCAAGGCTTTTCAGCCGTCGATTCAGACCGAGTCGATCCTAATACAAACGGACAATACAACCACCATGTATTACTTGAACAAACAAGGTGGAACACGCTCTCGCCATCTGTCTCTGGAATCCCAGGCGATCTGGCACTGGCTGCTAGCCAGGAACCTATCGATCACGGCAGTACATCTGCCAGAAGAACAGAACGTGCGAGCAGACGCCCTCAGTCGTCACTTCAAGGAACAAGAAGACTGGGTGCTCAACGACGAAGTGGTGGCGGACATTTTTCATCAATGGGGTCATCCCTTCATCGACCTTTTTGCAGACCGCAACAGAAAATGCCACGCCTTCGCATCCAGGTTTTACCGACCAGGAACGAGGGGGAATGCTCTTTTGATAGACTGGTCAGGGACGTTTGCATACGCCTTTCCGCCCCTCCCTCTCATTCCGAAAGTGGTGACCAAACTTATCCGATCCAGGAGGACGATGATCCTCATAGCACCAGACTGGCCTCGCCAATGGTGGTATCCGGACCTGTTGCAACTCTCGGTCCGCCCGCATCGGAGACTCCCGTGCAGGCCGGACCTTCTGACCAAAATGGGAGGGAAGATTCTACACCCCAGCCTTCCCTCGCTCAGCTTGGCAGCATGGCTCCTGAAGTCCTGCAGTACGGACATTTGAACCTCCCTCAGGACTGCATGGACATTTTGAGGGAGTCAAAGAGACCATCCACAGGGACCTCATACTCTTTTAAATGGAAAAGGTTTTACTTGTGGTGTATCCGTAATGAGTGGAGTCCAATTTATGGGCAAGAAGAGGTAATCTTGCCATATCTGCTATACTTGGCCAAATCTGGTTTGAAGTATACGTCCATAAAAGTGCATTTGGCGGCCATCACGGCATATAGAAAATCACCTAACCAGCCTTCTTTCTTTCAACTTCAGGTGGTCAAGGACTTCCTACAGGGGTTGAAGAAGGTGTATCCTCCTGTCCGACCTCCTTCTCCGCCTTGGGAGTTGAATCTAGTGTTGTCCAAATTGATGGGTCCTCCTTCGAACCCATTCATAAGGCCACATTACAACACCTTACATGGAAAGTAGCTTTTCTGGTGGCTATTACATCAGCACGCAGAGTGAGTGAAATCCAAGCACTCTGTTCTAAGGAACCGTATACGGTTTTCCATCACAATAGGGTGGTTATGCGAACTCACCCTTCCTTCCTACCCAAAGTAGTGTCTGATTTCCATATAAATCAGACCATTTCTCTCCCCTCTTTCTTTCCCAATCCTGCTACACCAGCGGAAAGGACTCTTCATTCGTTAGACCTCAAGAGGGTTCTCAAATTCTATTTGGAGGGAACAAAATCCATTAGAAAAGCTGATCAATTGTTTGTAAACTACGGCTCTGTTAGAACAGGCTTTCCAGCTTCTAAAAGATCCATTTCACGATGGATAGTGTCTTGTATAAAGTTGGCCTACCTAATAGCGAACAAGCCTATGTTAACCTCCCCTAAAGCTCATTCTAATAGGGGCAAGGCTGCAAGGCTGCAAGGCTGCTACAGTTGCATTCTTACACAATGTACCGATGGCCGAGATTTGCAAGGCTGAAACTTGGAAATCGGTCCATACGTTTACCAGGCATTACTGTCTGGATTCTGACTCCAGAGCGGATACCCAAGTAGGCCAGGCCTCCTTGAGGAATCTGTTCCAATGTTAGCTTCATTGGAGTCATTATATGATTTATGGTTACTATGTATCTTGATTGTACTCTGGTTACTTGCCCGCAGGATGAGGGGATGGGCTTGCTATTCTATTCATGTGCTTATGACTATTGATGAGGATCCCCTGGAAGAGAAGGATAAGTTACTTACCTGTAATCCTAGTTCTCTTCCAGGGGTATCCTCATCAAAGTCATAAGCAACCCACCCGCCTCCCCGGGCAAGTGAACAAGATACATGTCTTTTCTTTGTGCTATGGTCTGCGGGTCTCCGCAAAGAACAACTGACCTAACTGTCACCCCTGAGGCATGATGGGAAGCTAGGGGTCATGGCTGCCTTAAAGGCACAGTGCCAGTTTATGCTGTGTGTTTCTGTGGGTTAGCTTTTCAGCTTTCTACACTGAGGTTTTCTACAATGCAGCCTATGTGCTGGGAATGTTTTTCATTCTTCCTTGCAAGTTTATGATTTCTGCTGTATATTAAAGCAGTTTTCAAATGGGTTTTCTTTCTCCCTGCTTTATTGGAATGTATTTATATACAAGATACAGGAGAATTTCTTACAACATTGCTCATCATTGCTATGGAAGGCTGCATTATGCTTCGCCAAAGAACCTCCAATACCAATCGGGAAAGACGAACGCGGACCCAAAAGTTCCTAGTGCAAAGGTGAGTTTAATCCATGCCCTGCATCTCCGCCATTACGCGTTTCAGCCCCACACGGGCCTTGATCATATATATATATATATATATCTACATATATATATATATATATATATATATATATATATCTACATATATATATATATCTACATATATGTTTTCCACATATATGTTTTATGTTTCCGGTGTCCCGCGCATGGGCAGGAATATTCATGTGCTTATGACTTTGATGAGGATACCCCTGGAAGAGAACTAGGATTACAGGTAAGTAACTTATCCATACAGCTCTATATATATAACATTTCTTCCAGAAAACACAAACCATGCAGCCTTACCAACAGGCTAAACATTGCTGTGAAATGCAGCCTTAGCATATATACAAACAAGCCAGGAAGACCAACAGGCACTTGAACTGTTTTTAATGAACAGCAGAAAAGTAGTCCTGCAAGGAGAAAAAGAAGGCATTGTTAGCCTATAGGCTGCATTGTAACTGATACAGCACAGAAAATGAAAGCGAATGCAGAGCATCAAAAAAACTGGCACCGTGCCTTTAAGGCAGCCATGAGCCCTAGCTTCCTATCATGCCTCAGGGGTGACAGTTAGGTCAGTTCTTTCCGGCTCCTTCTGTCAGGACCCTGGTTATTCAGCTCCTCAGATTTTTGATTTTTCAGTCAGAAATTGTATTCCTTTTTCATTTAAACTTTATACTTCGAAATTTTTCACCTGTTGGAGTATTTCTTTACCCTTTTTTCTTCAATAGTTTGGTGTTTTTCACCTGAAATGCCTTCCCTTTTTGATCCCTGCCCTTCGTGTGGCAAGAAGAAGGCCAAAACAGACTCCCACTCTGTCTGTATCCTTTGCCTTGCAGATTCTAATTCTTCTGAGACTTGTCAACACTGTCAGTCTTTATCAAGACGGACTCTCAAAGAAAGGGAAAGGATTCGCCTTTATGGACTCTCTGAAAAGGGTAAAGCCTCCACCTCTAGAGGCAAAAGAAGAAGAGACCTAGATCATCTTCCAGAAGCAAGGTAACTGCCTGTTCTTCATCAGCATCGGACTCGGCGCCGAGAATGCCTCCATCGGCGAAGAAAGCGTAGACGACAATCCCATCGACGGCGGGCTCGATGTCGAGAGAACATCGGTCGTCGTCGAAGTCTTCCAGACATAGAAGTATGTCATCAGCGACGAATCCTCCGCCTCCGTCAACCAGGTGGCGGTCGGCGTCAAGGAGTCGTTCTCCGTTGGTGCGGGACCGCCCACGTCGAGACACCGATCTCCGTTGTCGCCGTCTGTACGGCGTTTGACATCAAGGCACATTCCTCCGTTGCCGTCAATCAGGCGGCGGTCAACGTCGAGGCCTAGAACATCAGAGACGTCGAAGGATTCGACGTGGAAACCGATCCCTCCGTCGCAGCCATCAAGACGCTAGATGTCGAGGTCAAGATCATCAGCGGTGAGAAAAGACTCTGCGTCGAGGAGGACTCCTCCGTTGCAGTCCACGAGACGGCGTTCAACATCGAGGCCAAGATTGACTGCGTCGAGAGGGTCGACGTTGAGAAGGTTTTCTCTAACACCTTCCCCATGTTCGATGTCGAGACATGGTACTTCGTTGGATACTCCTCTTCCAACGTCAAAGCACAAGTCTCCGACGACGGAACGTCGGTCGACGTCGAAACAACCGACGCCAAGGCAGAAATTTTCCTTCATTGGACTCGCAGGTCTTAGTGGCGCATAGTCGATCGACGTCGAGACATTCATTGTCGACGTCGTCACACCATTCGACCTCAAGGAGACGCCATTCCTCTTCAAAAGACCGTTCGGAATCCTCAGTTTCGGCTGCAGGATCTCCACAAGTCATCTCGACGTCGAGCAGCTCATCTTCTCCGTCCCCACAGCGAGGGTACAGAAATCTACCCCGCAGATCACGGCTTCACCTACGCAACGAGAGGAAGAACACAGATCTCCCTCAGTACACCTCTCGCCTAGGTGGCTTCTCCCGGTTCAGAAAGAACCTTCGCAGGTTCAGCAGCCCTTGGACTATTCAAGCCCTCTGCATAGATTCCCTCTGGCTCGGCTGATGCAGGCAGTTGACCGATCACCCACCACACCATCCAGGGGCCGCCAGAGAGATAAATCTCCACGAAAGTCCTCTTCTCATAGGCGTCCTAGAAGATGATCACCCTCCTGGTCTTCTTCCTCAACCCATTCCTCCAAGAGGCATTATTCTCCAACTCTTTCGGACAGTCCACCCTCCAGAGTCTCGCCTGTGGACGACATCAACACCTTTCATGATGTCCTTTCGAGAGGGGCACAAAAGTTGAATATAGAGATGTCCACACCTCAGACCTCTTCGTCTATTATTTTTGAGACTCTGCATCAGAGGTCCGCCACAAGACCTTTGCTGCCATTGGTTCCTGGGCTTCTGCAGCCTGTCATGGATGTTTTCCTTACTCCTGCGACAGTCAAAACGGCTCCAGCTAGGATCTTAAAGAAATATAAACCAGCAGAACAAGATCCCCTGTTTCTCATGTCAGATCCTCCACCAGATTCGGTGATAATTGCGGCTGCTAAGAAGTCCCATTCAGTGGCTTCATCTTCCACAGTCCCTCCGGACACAGAGAGCAGAGCCCAGGACTCTTGGTGGGGGTGGGGGGAGGAAAGTTTGCAGCTCTGCAGCAGCATCTTTAAAAGTTTCCAGTGCGTCGGCTCTGTTGGGCCGTTATGATGGAGCTTGTGGGACTCTCTGGAACGCTTCAAAGAAAAGCTACCCAAAGAAGACTGTCAGGACTTTGGAGAGATTCTCCAGGAAGGGGCCCTCGTGGCCAACCAAATGATCAGTGCGGCTGCGGATGGGGCAACCTTAGCGGCTCATTCATATTCGCATGGGGTATGCGCGAGAAGATCCTCCTGGCTGCGACTTACAGCATTAAAACCGAAGGCTCAACAACGCATCCTGAATCTTCCTTTTACCGGAAATTCTTTGTTCGGCTCTCACACTGACGAGGAGATGGCTGGATGAAGTCTGAACTAGACACACTCAAAGCTGTCGGTTTGGAGAAAAAGAAAGAGTTCAGGCGTTGGTACAGGCCTTACGATCGTAGAGCTTTCCATCAGAGGGTTCAAGTCCCTCAATGGTCCCAAAGGCAGTACCATCAGAGCAAACCTCACTATCAGGGACGTCGCCCTTCTAGAGGTAGAGGAACGTCCCGACAGTCCTCTTCAACTGCCAAGAACACCAGCAAACAATGAGGGTTCACTTCCTCCGTTGCCGTCACCCACTCCAGTGGAAGGAAGTATCTCCGGACATGTAAAAGAGTGGCGGGAAATAACAAACTATCAGTGGGTGCTAAATATCCTAATGAATGGTTATGCGCTACGTTTTCGTGCCCCCCCCGTCCCCCAAAGTACATCTTGCCAGTGAAGCCAACAGTTCACCAGCTACCACTTTTGCGTCGAGAGGTTTCTACTCTACTACAAAAATTGGCAATAGAAAAGGTTCCCCCATCACAGCGAGGAGAAGGGGTGTACTCCAGGTATTTTCTGGTACAGAAGAAAGGTCTAGAAGAGAAGTTCAGGCCCATTCTGGATCTACGTCTCCTAAACAAAAACATCAAAAAAGAGAAGTTTCGTATGCTGGCGCTCCATCAAATATACCCACATCTTCAAAAAGGGGATTGGATGTGCTCGATAGACCTCCAGGACGCGTACTTCCATGTCCCGATTACACCACGGCACAAAGTTTCTACGCTTCATGGTAGGCACAAAGCATTATCAGTACAGAGTCTTACCGTTCGGCCTGAAATCTGCACCTAGAGTGTTCATAAAATGCATGGCAGTGGTAGCCGCGGCTTTACGTCGCCAAGGTCTGTTCATCTACCCATATCTCGACGACTGGCTTCTGAAGGGCTCCTCCCCTCAAATGGTAAAATACCACTTTCGAATATGCCTGAACTTACTGCAGCGCCTCGGCCTTCATGTAAATATGGACAAATTAATCCATCAACCCATTCAAAGGATACAGTATCTAGGGGCTACTCTGGACTCCAGCGTAGGAAAAGTGTTTCCTTCGGAGGAGAGACTATTATCAATCCAGCAGAAGTGCAATCTCCTTCTTCAAGTTCATCAACCCACAGTTCGTCAAGTTGTTTAACTTCTGGGGTCGATGGCATCTTGCATTTTTCTGGTTCCCAACTCCAGGCTGAGAATGAGACCTCTTCAACAGGACTTGGAAGACAAATGGGACCAGACTTCGGCACGATGGGAAGACAGGATTCTTCTTTCCCAGTCTGCGAAGGCTTCCATTCCCTGGTGGACTCACCGGAGAAATCTCTTGCTGGGAGTTCCTTTCCATCAACCCCTCCGACACAATCCCTGATCACAGATGCCTCACTTCAGGGCTGGGGGGCGCACATGGGTCCTCTACATACGCAGGGCAGGTTGTCGATCAAAGAACAATCGTATCATATAAATATGCTGGAACTACGGGCAGTGCATCTAGCCCTCAAGGCGTTTTACCCATAGATACAATCCAAATCGATATTGGTACAGACGGACAGCACGACCACCATGTACTATCTAAACAAGCAAGGGGGAGACTCGCTCTCGCCCTCTGTCCCTGGAAGCTCAGGCGATTTGACATTGGCTCCTGGCCAGACAGCTCTCTATCATGGCGGTCCATCTGCCAGGGGAACAAAATTCGCAGGCGGATTTTCTGAGCCGCCACTTCGAAGATCAGCAAGACTGGGTATTAAACGACGAAGTGGTGGCAGACATTTTTTACGATGGGGTCTTCCAACCGTCGACCTCTTTGCAGACGAGTCAAACAAAAAATGCCACGCATTGGCGTCAAGGTTTTGCCGACCAGGATCGATGGGGAATGCCCTTTTGATCGACTGGTCAGGAACCTTTGTGTACGCTTTTCCTCCTCTTCCTCTCATTCCGGAGGTAATAGCCAAACTCACACGCTCCAGGATGAGAATGATTCTGATCGCACCAGACTGGCCACAGCAGTGGTGGTACCCGGACCTGCTACACCTCTGAGTGCCCACACAGGAGGCTTCTGTGCACACCGGACCTTCTGTCCAAAATGAATGGGAGGATTCATCATCCCAACCTTCCCTCGCTGAACTTGGCAGCATGGCTCCTGAGGTCCTCCAGTACGGTCACTTAGATCTCCCTCAGGACTGTATGAACATTTTGAGGGAATCCAAAAGACCTTCCACGAGACATTCATATTCCTTTAAGTGGAAAAGATTTTATCTGTGGTGCATGCGTAATGGTTTTCAACCTACTATATGTCAAGAGGAGGTAATTTTACCTTATCTCCTTCATTTGGCTAACTCTGGTTTAAAGTTTAATTCCATTAAGGTACATTTGGCTGCCATTACAGCCTACAGAGAGACTCAAAATCAGTCTTCTTTCTTCCAGCTCCAGGTGGTGAAGGATTTCAATCAGGGTTTAAAGAAGTTGTTTCCCCCTGTCAGACCTCCCTCCCCTCCATGGGAGTTGAACCTAGTTCTTTCCAAACTGATGGGCCCCCCTTTCGAACCTATTCATGAGGTGACCCTTCAACATCTCACATGGAAAGCTGCTTTTTTGGTGGCGATTACTTCAGCTCGCAGAGTAAGCGAGATTCAGGCACTCTCTTCCAAAGAACCTTACACAGTTTTTCATCACAACAAAGTAGTGTTAAGGACCCACCCCTCCTTCCTTCCAAAGGTGGTCTCGGACTTCCATGTCAACCAAACTATATCGCTGCCTTCCTTTTTTCCCAATCCTTCTACACCAGCGGAAAAATCTCTTCATTCCCTTCATCTAAAGAGAGTTTTAAACTTCTATTTAGATAAGTCCAAAACCATCAGAAAGTCTGACCAGTTATTTCTAAACTAGGGTTCCATCAGGACAGGTTTCCCAGCCTCCAAGCCTTCCATTTCCAGATGGATAGTGTCTTGCATCAAGCTGGCATATCAATTGGCAAATAAACCCCTTCTGGTTTCTCCCAAGGCACATTCCACTAGGGGGAAGGCAGCTACAGTGGCTTTTTTACACAACGTTCCAATGGCTGAGATCTGCAAAGCAGCCACTTGGAAATCAGTACTTACTTTCATGAGACACTATTGTCTAGATTCTGATTCTAGAGCAGATACTCAAGTGGGCCAAGCCTCCTTGAGAAATCTATTTCAGTGTTAAATTCACTCTAAATGTGTTTCCTAAATGTTACTGCGTTTTTTATAATGCTACTTTGCCCGCAGGAAGAGGGGATGGGCTAGCTACTCGATTCAGTGCTTATGACTATTGATGAGGATCCCTTGGAAGAGAAGGATAAGTTACTTACCTGTAATCCTAGTTCTCTTCTAAGGGTATCCTCATGAAAGTCATAAGCAACCCTCCCACCTCCCCGTGCAAATGAGCTATCATTATAATTTCTTTGTGCTCTAACCTCCGGGTCTCCGCAAAGAACAACTGACCTAACTGTCACCCCTGAGGCATGATGGGAAGCTAGGGGTCATGGCTGCCTTAAAGGCACAGTGCCAGTTTTTTGATGCTCTGCATTTGCTTTCATTTTCTTTGCTGTTTCAGTTACAATGCAGCCTATGGGCTAACAAAGCCTTCATTTTCTCCTTGCAGGACTACTTTTCTGCTGTTCATTAAAAACAGTTCAAGTGCCTGTTGGTCTTCCTGGTTTGTTTGTATATATGCAGAGACTGCATTTCGCAGCATTGTTTAGCCTGTTGGTGTATGTAAGGCTGCATTGTTTGTGTTTTCTGGAATTTTTTTTATATGTGTGTAATATATATATATATATATATATATATATATATATATATATATATATATAGAGCTGTATATATGTGTTTTCATATATCATTTTTATATATTTTCCGGGGTCCCCGCGCATGGGCGGGAATATTCAGTGCTTATGACTTTGATGAGGATACCCCTGGAAGAGAACTAGGATTACAGGTAAGTAACTTATCCTTCTCCAGCACTGGATCTTTTGTGGAGTCACATGCTTGAATAATTTCCGGTCATTGAGGCGGAAGCCTCCTTGACAAACGTGGAATAATTCAAGCGTGCAAGTCCATTAAGATACCAACGCTGAAGAAGTGCAGTTACAGGTGAGTAGTTTATTTGTTTAAATGTTCTGAATTTGCAGTAAAGTCATTGGAGTGTTTCAGGTAGTACTATTCATTGTGTTTTATTGTTTCAGAAGAAACATTGAAAATAAAAAATATGCTTGATAAAAAGTGTCAGCTCACTTTATTTTTGAATCTTTTGTTTCAGTTTTGGACGATGAAGATAGTAACAACATCACCGTAGGCTCTCTTGTAACTGTCTTAATCACATTAACGAGGAAAACAATGGCAGTAAGTCTTGTTTGTATTCCCAGCTTAAACTATTTAAGTAAAATACTTATATTAATCTTTGTACAGATGGATGAGACAGTTTTGGCATGTAAACTCAAGTTCCTGCAATACTAACAGACTATTTTTAACATTAAAATTATTTTTAAAATAAGTTTAAACTAACTAAATTGGCACAGGATGATGTATGCTTAAAACTATCCTCTCTCTTAATTTCCAGTATGGTGTTAGTTTATTTGCAGTCGATTCATGTTTCTGGTGATAGATATAGTTGATGTCTTCCATCTTTATGCTAATGAAATTTAAGAGTATCATTCTGTAATAATTTTGCAACGTGCTGTTGAAGAAATTGTGGTGTGAAATTGGATATTACTGTGAGTTAGAGTAGGCTTAATGGTTGCATGCAAAAAAGTGAGGCTTGTGATAGTTTCAGGTCTGTCTTATTTTAGTTTTACCTATTTAGTAAAACAAAGACGGAACAGTTCACTTTTATGGACATAAATGTTTTACTTTAGTTGAAGAGTGAGGGCATTTATGCTTTTACCAAGTGTCATCTACAGTTTGTGTCTTTTGCGCAAATATCAGACAATGCTCACTTGCTCCCAAAATGTTTCTAGGCTGAGAGTAGGTTTCTTTAGCCTACAGTAAAGTAACTATCTTAAAGACATTGCTGCATAGAGCTCCAGTCTCTCTGAATCAATATTGTGCCCGACCCATCTCCTTATGCATTATGGCCAATCAATGTACTGCCTGGTGACAGGGACTGCCGATCTAATCCTCTATAAAGCTTGCCAGCTTCTGCATCCTAGATGTCTTATAAGTGCTTTGGCTAGACGAGTGCTTTTCTGATTTCGCCTTGTGCCATTTTTTGTCAGTCACCTCACCAAGATGACTGTCCACTGTACCACATGGAAATGGGGCTTTGTTGTTTATTCATAATTCCCTGATTTTATCTATCTCTTCATAAGAGATGGACGCTGCAATTGTGTTTTGGAAAATCCTTGAGTGTCTGACCTGTAAGTGTTTGCTTAAGCCATCTGCATTACATTCTGGCACTGTGCATAGCAGTCCTTAGTTCGGTAGATATGTATAGGTGTGTCCGAGGCAGTGTGGGATTTTGCTGGTTATGTATTGTTTGGGCAGCCTGTTGAGGCCTGTCCTGTGAATGCAGACATCTATGTGTAGTGCCTTCATACCTACCAATAAAGAGCCTGAGCACCGCACATGTGATGTATTTTTACAACCCAAATGAGTCTATACATTTATGTACAGTTGCCTCATCCTATGATGAGCAAACTTTTGTAAATCATGATATTGTGCGGGAGCATATGTTCAGGATTACAAGTTTGGGCGATCAGGAACTGAAACTTTGAAGATAACTGCTTCTTTCTTCCATCCAAGTTTGTCCTCCCTCACATTATATCTTAATTAATTTAAATAAACATTAAAGCATCTCTGTCCATGTTCCAGATTCAAGATGTTTTTTCAAATTGAGATGTAAATCTCTCCAACTACAAGAAAACTGTTTATTTGCAACACTTTTCTTCTTGACCCTAACAATTTCTTCCTCTAGAAAGCTGAAACTGGAAATCATTAGAAGGGAAATGTGCATGATTGTGGCTATTCCTCTTTTTAATTTGATGTTGTCCTGCATTACATATTCACCTAGGAGAGATGGCTCAATCGCCCTAGCATAAGCAACTGAGTGGGTTTGTTCGAACATTGCTTTAATTGCATTTATAGTCTTCTGCCAGCACAGGAAAGAGGTTAACTTGTTTTCCCAGTACATGCACACCATCTTACAGTTATGCAGTCTAAGGTGTGCCTGAGAATTATATGCTAAAAAGCAAACATTTCAAGGTGTTTTCGACTGAAAAATCAGTTCTTGCATCTGTATCAGTATGTACCTTCTTATTCATTAAAAAAAAATTGAAATGCTGCGTGACTTTTACCGTGCACGGGAGCACCATAAAAGCTAGCATTTCCACTGCAGTTCACTCATAATTATTGCATGTTTGAGTGTGTTTATTGCACAAAATGCAGTGGTATGAAAACCCATATTTCTCGTAGGTCCATGGAATATGGGAAATAGATCATGGATCTCTGGTGAAATATGGATTTCAATTAACAGCAAGAGAGAAAGGGAATCTTAGGAGCACTCTTAGTCCCCTGGCTCATATAATCATAACAACGAAAGAGTGTGCCTTATCTTAGTGAAGAGCAAGCATGAAGAATCAAACTGGATTCCTTGAAAAGCATAAAGAATCACACTGGATTCTTTAAAAAGCCCTCACTCACCAACCTAGTTGGTGACATGCTTCATCATTGGGCCCCACCAGGAAGACCGAATGCCCCCCTGGTGTGCTTCAACGCCAGGAATACTGCGGAGCAGGTTTTTTTGTGTTTGTGTGATTGGTGAAAGTGCTAAGTGTAGTGACTTAAATCTGCCTAGATTGTGTCCAAAAAAAATGCTTTTTATTAAGTGGCCAATCTGACATAAAAACAGAACGAGGGATGTGTATGCTGGGTAAATTGATCAGCTACATCCCACAGTGCATGGTCAACATGTTTCTGCCTCCGCCGGCGCGCCTTCAGGCCCAGCAAACCCTGTTGGGGGGCCCTGGGCCTTTGACGCCGGCGGCTTTGGCCTCTGCACCGCAGGTCCACCTTGGATCCAGGCCTGGATCCGGATCGGCGCCGGTCGACCTCGTTACACCTCCACCAGCACCACGTCCGCAGCCGATGCCGCCTGGACCCCCAGCCGGGGTTGACGTCAACCCCGGCTTCCTCCTCGACGTGGACACGGAGCCGGACCGGCGTCGGCCGATGCCGGATCCGGCGCCGATGGGTACTTTTGCCCTTGTGTTCCACCCTGGCTATTTTCAACCAGATTGGCAGCCAGAAGAGGGTGAGGAAGACTGGGAGGGGTCTGGTGACCCTTTGACAGACCAGTTAGAGTACAATCCGGACTGGAGAGAGGAACTGGGGGATGCCAGTGGTCTGGATACCTCCCCAGACCTAGGCATGTTGTCTCCTCCTACTGTGGCTACAGAGGAGGGAGCGTCATACGCAGTGGTGTTGCGTAGGGCGGCCGAGGCTCTCAACCTCGAGCTTCCTACTGTGAGAAGTTGACCTGGTATATGCTGTCCACTAATTAAAGTGGGCACCTTGCACCAGTCCAAACGACCCTTATTGATGATTAGGTTAAAGACAACCTTTATAGAAAGCTATCCTAGTGGTAGCTGTGGAGAGCAGCCTTCAGGCTAAGTCTTGAAGGAATGTAAAGCAGCTTGTTTTACCAGTATATAACCTCTTGAATGACCAAATGAAAGGAGAACCACACCAGGTATATATAAAATATATGTATTTATTACTAAACACTCTCTGCTAACCTCTTTATGAGATTAGAGAACAAGGCACACAATATTACAGTACTAGACCGACAGTAAATAGCACAATACACAGTGGGCTCCAGGGGGAGACCAAACCATATATTAAGAAAGTGGTATAACAACCACGACTTGACTAGACACAGTGCCTAGAGCACGTAGAATCGCTGGGACCCCAAGGAACCACCCAAGGTAGTGACACAGGGCACCCACGGAGGACGGGTGAAGTGTGGGAACACAGACACGAGCTCCGTACAATTCTATGGGAAAGTCGCGGTTGGAATTTTAAAGATTAAGGACACTTAGGAGAGGACTTCAAGCAAACCCAGCTAAACATAGAAGGTTCTAAGGCCAGCACCCTTGAGAGTACCGAGGTACCCGTGTTACCTATCCCAGAGGAGCCGGGTGCATAGGGGTCAAGTGGTGTCGGAAACCCTCGTCGTTTTCAATGGCGTGATGCGAGAAAGTACTGCTGCCGTGGAGAAGAAAAGTGTCCGGTGTGATCCAAGCCTGGATCGGAGATGTGAAGAACCTGAAAGCAGAGGGGACAAAGTCTGGGTCACTTCACGTGACCAGGAGCGGAGCAATCGAATGCCCACCGATGTCGGGTGCTTCAGGTGCGAAGAGGCGAAGCTTGACTCTGCAGCCACAGGGACCAGGAGGCGACGACGACCAGGATCCGCAGGCGAGCTGTCCCACGAAGGATGTCGAGAGCTGAGGGGTCAGTTTCCAGATTGGAGACCAACAAGCCTTGGCAACTGCAACCCACGCAGTCAGAGTAATGATGCTTCTGTGAGGACCAGCAAGGTCCTGGGGACTCCCCAAGCGATGGAGAGTCAGGGCACGTCTGGAGCAACCAGGGAAGCCCACTGAAAGTTAAAGTTGCCTTCTCAGGGACCCACAGGTCAACGGACCAGGGATCGCGAAGGGACCTTGAGAGGAATCACACAATACCAGCCCACGGAACACTCGTGGAGTGTATGCCAGTAATCTTCGGTGGAAACACTGCTCGGGGCTTGGACTACAAGTAGCCCAAAGCACAGCCTCAGGGATCGCCTAAAAGCATATGCTGCTGCAAATGTGCACGGTGTCCAGGGGTTCGGGTTGCACGGTACCCACGAGGGCTGCGGGTCTCCGGTTTGCTGAGAGCACTAGTCGGCCTCGGGGAAGCTTGGGCACCCACCTCCTGTGTTGCAAAATCTTCGTCCGGCGGGAGCTGCGTAGATGCAAACGGGTCAGATACGTTGAGGTGCCTTTACTCCAAGGGAGATTCTTCAGTCGTCCAGCAAAGCGTAGATCGTCGAAGGTTACTTGGTTTCTGTAGCAGAGTTTAGTCCAGGTAATATCTAAAGTCCTGTAGTCAGGGTTCCTACTTTATACCCAAGGAAGGGGTGGGACAAACTCTGGGGACCCACCTATGGGAGGGTCAGGACAGAGAAGTGGCTACACCCATGTCCTTTGTCCAGTTTCGCGCCAGAGCAGGGGCTGGTAGCCCCTGCAACCGGTTTGAGCTGGACTATGCACAGGGACACCAAATGTGCCCCCAGTGCAGACATCAAAGCGCTCTTGGAGTGCACCCACCCAGCCCCAATACACTAAAGCCTGTCTGGGAGGTGGTCACACCTCCCTGTGACAGGAAACCTATTGTCAAGCCTTCCCCTGCCGGAGTTTCGTCCAGCAGCAGGAGGGCAGACTTGTCTGTGGCTGGCAGCATCCATTTTGTGATGCCAGGGCTCTGTGAAGCTGGTACCGGGTGTACCGGTGCTGTCATATTTCTCCCTCTAGGAGGGAGGAATCCTACCTCCCACACCAGTTACTGGTGTGGAGGTATGATTCCAAGGTGTTTGACACCAAACACGACATAATTCCTTGCAGCTGTTTTAAAGTTAGCATTTACCGCGAGGTTATAATGCACTTAAGAGTATATGGTTGGCTGCATCACAGACAACCCCGGAATAGTGGTTCCGAAGGCTGCAGAGGTGCTCTGCTCATGCATGGTCACCCTCTCACTTAAAACCCAGCACCCTGCCTTCAGGATTGATAAGGCCTGCCATAGGGGTGACTGATAGGCTTATATGTGCAGTGATTAGGATAGATATAGTGAACCTATGTCTAAGTAAGGGGTGCATGCACCACCTTACACAGGCTGCAGTAGCAGACCTGTTGTGTCATTTTAAATGGTCTCGCAGGGGTGGCATAATACATGCTGCAGCCCCTGGGAGGCCTCTGGGGTACCTATGCCCTGGGTACATAGTATACCATATACTAGGGACTCATAAGGGTACCCCAGAATCCAATCTGGAGTGTACCTAAAGTACATGCAATTAATTTAGAGGAGAAAGCAGATAGACTGGGGTCCTGAATAGCAGGATCCCAGTCAGACTAAGTCGAAAACAGTGAAACATCAGCAAAAAGTGGGGGTAACTATAAGAAGCAGATCCTACTCTCCTACACCTACGGTGGCAGTCAGGACTAACTTCCTGACAGATGTGCTTTAGCCGGCAGCGAGCTCTTCGGAGCCCCTGCCCCCGTTTAATGAAGCCCTCACGGACATCCTTTTGGGCACTTGGTCCAGGCCCAACACAGGGGCTCCTGTGGACAGGAAGATTGCCCAACGCCACCGCCCAGCCCCTGGCGACCCCTCTTTCCTCTCCCAATACCCCACCCCTGAGATCTTGGTAGTCCAAGCCTCCACGTCCGAGGGCGCCTTCCCTACCGCACCTCCGGAACGGGAATCCAAAAAGCTGGACCACCTTGGCAAGAAAATGTTTTCTTCCGCCAGCTTGGGGCTGCGGTTGGTAAACACCGCATGTCTGGGCCGTTATACCCACTCTGTGTGGGATACGGTGGAGCAGGTGCTGCCTCAGTGCCCGGAGGAGGCCCAGGCCACACTCTCCCGTGCCGTTGCCGAGGGGAGAGACGCAGAGACGTTTACCATCAGCTGTGGGCTGGATACCGCCAACGCACTTGGTAGGACTATTTCAACGTCGGTAGCCCTTCAACGCTACACCTGGTTGCGTTCGACTGGTTTTTCAGGGGATGTCCAATCCACCCTTATGGACATGCCCTTTGATGGCCGTCGCCTTTTCGGCGACAAGGCAGACAACGCGCTGGAGCGCTTTAAGGACTCATGGGCTATGGCCAGGTCCTTGGGCCTCTCCACCACCCGCCCTGCGCAGTCTGCCTTTCGCCCCTACGGAAGGGGTGCCCCACTACGTCCCGTCCAGAGCCACAGGCCGGCGCAAGCTGTACAGTCTTAGTGCGGCCATGGACGTGGGAACCACCGGCGTGGTTCAGGGGGTCAGCGAGCGGGCCAGTCCACCACCGCCCCCTCTGCAGCAGCCTCCAACCCTCCTAGTCCGACCTTTCAGGGCCACCAAACGCCAGTGGGCGGCAGGATCCGCCATCACCTCCCCCACTGGCGCACCATCACGTCGGACAGGTGGGTTTTGCAAATGGTCCGAAGGGGCTACTCCCTCCCCTTCGAGACTACCCCTCCCTCCATGTCACCTCAGCACCATCGCATGTCGGAGGATCACCTGGCCCTTCTCCAACAGGAAGGTTCGGCATTCTTGGCCAAGGGTGCCATCGAGCGCGTTCCTGCCCCAGAAGTAGGTCGTGGTTGCTATTCCCACTACTTTCTGGTGCCCAAGAAGGACAAAGGCCTGCGTCCTATCTTGGATCTCAGGAACGTCAGCCGCTTCCTCCAGAAGGAGAAGTTCAAGATGTTGACGCTCGCTCAGGTCTTGTCTGCCCTCGACCCTGGAGACTGGATGGTAGCGTTGGAGTTGCAGGACGCTTACTTTCACATCCCCGTCCTGCCGGCCCACCGGCGTTACCTGCGGTTCACGGTAGGCCACGAGCACTTTCAGTTCACCGTGCTCCCCTTTGGCCTTACCAGCGCCCCTCGGGTGTTCACGAAGTTGATGGCGGTGGTCGCAGCTCATCTGCGCAGATCAGGGGTTCCAGTCTTCCCCCCATCTCGACGACTGGCTGATGAAGGCGGGCTCCCACCAGGCTGTTGTCTCCCACCTCCAGACTACGGCCGACCTTTTGCATTCGCTGGGGTTCTCCATCAATGTGCCGAAGTCACACCTGACCCCCTCTCAGAAGCTCCTTTCATCGGAGCGGTTCTGGACACAACGCGTTTTCGAGTTTATCCTCTGGAACAGCGACTCCGGGATATTCGGGCTCTGATTCCGATCTTTCAGCCCCTATCCCGTGTTTCGGTCAGGATGACCGAGGCTGCTGGGCCTCTTGGCCTCCTGCATCCTGCTGGTCAATCATGCCAGGTGGCATATGCGGGCTCTGCAGTGGGACCTGAAGTTCCAGTGGGCGCAGCATCAGGGGAATCTGTCCGATTACGTACAGATCTCGGAGGGCACTGCACGACAATTGCAGTGGTGGCTCACGAACCAGGATTGGGTCAACGGCAGATCCCTCTCCCTTCCCCAACCAGATCATACAGTGGTGACAGACGCATCCCTTCTGGGATGGGGCGGCCACATGGGAGAGACGGAGACCAGAGGCCTCTGGTCGAGTCCGGGCTCCACATCAACCTTCTGGAGCTTCGGGCGATCCGTCTTGCACTCAAAGCATTCCTTCCCTCTGTAAGGGGAAGAGTAGTGCAGGTGTTCACGGACAACACCACCGCCATGTGGTACTGCAACAAACAAGGCGGGGTGGGGTCGTGGACCCTATGTCAAGAGGCCCTCCGCCTCTGGACATGGCTGGAACATCAGGGCGTACACGTGGCAGGTTCACTGAACGCCAGGGCGGACGAACTCAGCCGCAGGTGCATGATGGATCACGAATGGCGTTTTCACTCGGAGGTGGTGGAAGGTCTCTTTCAGCAGTGGGTAGAGCCTTGGTTAGATCTATTCGCCACCGAAGAGAACGCGCAATGTCAGCAATTCTGCGCGTTGGAATTTCCAAGGCGGCACTGGCTAGGCGACGCTCTTCGGCGCGAGTGTAGTTGCGGTCTTCTATACGCCTTTCCTCCTATACCACTTCTGCCCAGAGTGCTGAAGAAGATCGAGCACGACCGGGCCCAAGTCATTCTTGTGGCTCCAGATTGAGCACGAAGAGTCTGGTATCCCGAGCTGCTCAACATGGCCATCGATCCTCCGATCAGACTGCCTCTTCGGGAGGATCTTCTGTCGCAGCAGCAGGGGACGGTCCTCCACCCGAACCTGTCCAGCCTCCACCTCCTTGCGTGGAGATTGAGCGGCGGCAGTTGACGTCGTTTGACCTGCCTCCCGAAGTTTGTGATGTAATCTTGGCAGCCAGGCGTCCCTCCACTAAGACAGTATACGTGTGCAGATGGAATACATTTGTGGCATGATGCAGAGCAAAGGCTGTGGATCCCCTTTCTGAGGTTTTCTTGTTCCTCCTATCTTTGGCCCAGCAGGGCTCTGTCTGGGCACTCTTAAGGGCTACCTCTCGGCCATTTCAACCTTCCTCAGGCTACCTGATCAGCCTTCTCTTTTCAAGTCCCCTGTTATAAATAGATTTCTTAAGGACATTAGTCATCTTTTCCCTCCTGTTCCCTTCGTAATGCCCCAGTGGGACTTGAACTTGGTTCTTACATTTCTTATGTGCGCTCTCTGAGCCGCTTCATAATTGCCCTCTCAGGCTTCTAACTCTGAAAACTGCCTTTCTGGTGGCCATCACCTCTGCTCGCAGGGTGAGTGAGCTACAAGCTCTTTCTTCTAAGCCTCCCTTTCTGGCTATCCATCCGGACAAGGTCGTCCTCAGAACTAGACCTTCCTTCCTTCCCAAGGTGGTTACTTCTTTCCACATTGGCCAAACCCTCACTTTGCCCACCTTCTTTCCGCCTCCACATCCTGCGAAAGACGAAGAGAGGCTCCACCGTCGGGATCCAAAACGTGCGCTTTCTTTCTACTTGGATCGCACAAAACAATTCCGGGTGGATGAACAGCTCTTTGTTGGGTACGTGGGCGCTAAGAAAGGTCGGGCCGTGCACAAACGGACCATCTCCAGGTGGGTCGTTCTGTGCATCAAAGCCTGCTATTCTTTGGCAAAGAAGGAACCTCCACTGGGGCTGCGCGCCCATTCCACCAGGGTGACAGCGGCTACTACTGCTTTGGGACGAGGAGTCCCCCTGCATGACATCGGTCAGGCAGCTACGTGGGCCTCGTTGCACATGTTTACGAGACACTACTGCCTAGACAATCAAGTCTGGAGAGACGGCTTCTTTGGCCATTCTGTTCTCCAGGACTTTCTGGTGTGAACTTGGTTCGCAGACCCACCTCCGGGGTTGGTATTGCTGGGGTATCTATTCTAAGGTAAGGAATCTAGAACTGTTTCTTTCAGATGAACAAGTTACTTACCTTCGGTAACGATATATCTGTAAGAAACATAGGTTAGTTATAGATTCCTTACCGCCCCACCCAGCCTTCCCGTTCTGCGAACTGACTTCTAGGGTTAAGGACATCCTTTCAGGGCCCTAGTTTTGTGCACCAGTGGTCAGTGTCTTACATGGCTCTGCGCTTCTGGCGTGGAAAGTCGTGTACAGAACTGACGTTCGCGCGCGAGGGCGGCGTCTATGTAACTTCAGCGACGTCAACCCGGCGACCACGACGACTGACGCGGAGTCGACCGACGCCACCTTCAGACACGCAGGGGTACTGCTGACGAAAAACTTTCCGGATCCAGTCTGACGCCTGGGGGAGATTCCAAGGTAAGGAATCTATAACTAACCTATGTTTCTTACAGATATATCGTTACCGAAGGTAAGTAACTTGTTCAACAGGGTTCTCCTGGTGTCGCAGGCATCACTCTGTTTAATACCGAGAAGATGGTCCTGAGGTTAAGTGCGGTTGACCTGTGTGGGATGAAACCCGACTGGACCGGTGAAAGGATCTGATCTAAAAGTAGTGACCGCTTATTTGCCATTACTTTGGCCAGTATGAAGCGAATCTGGTTGGATCCTTTCCGTCTCCGCCTAGTCTTAACGCACTGGAAGCTCAACCCCCTGGAACTAAGCCACGCTTGGATTGTGCATTGGCCGTGGACCTTTAGTAGATCCTATTACGTCTGCAATTGGCTCGGGGAAACTTAGGGAAATAACGGCGATGGGGCATTGGCTGGATTTCCTAGACGTAAGGACTACAGATCTTACGGCTGAGATGAAGTCTATCCGTGCAGAGATCACCGGCTTCCATGACAAGGTAGCGGGTCTTGGCCATCGGGTGAACTCTCTTGAAGCAAGAAGTGTGGGTGGGTCCTCAGATTCGTCGTGCGACAAAACGCAAGCCTTGAAACCACGTCACTCTTTGACGGTCTGGACGCTTGGACTTCGCTGGACTTTGCCTGGAACCGAGACTGCATCAAGGAAGACTCCTGCTGCTCCTGGTCTCGCTGTTTTGCAAGTCTTCTTCATTGTCTGGGTCTGTGCTTCTTCCATGATCTTCAACAGACCCGTGGGCATCAAGGACACCCGAAGTAATCTCCCTTGGAGTGAAGGAGTCACTCCCCTGCACCTGCAGGCACCACAACAAAGCTGACTGGTCTGCTGCTCCTGACGTCCCTTGGACTACGAAAGGCTCAGCAACACAGGAGGAGGTTCTGCAACTCCCTCGAGGCCTGACCTGTCCTCTTTGCAATTTTGAGGCAACTTGTGGGAACCGCTGGGACCAAACCACTGTGCACCACGTTGACTTGCCGTTGCCAAGGCTTGTTGGCTCTGCACTCCAGTAATCTTCTGGCTACAAGAAGCTCCAGCATTTCTTCCTGCCAAAATCTACGTCCTCACTGTATCCCCTGCACCGTGGGCCTTCATCTTTGGTGAGCTGCTCGAGGTCCTCATACAACTCCTGTGCATGTGTACTCTGGGTCCTCTCAAGGGTCTTCTCTTGCTTCAGTGGGCTCCCCTGCTTGCTCGGGCCTGCTCTGACTCTCCTGCACTTTGTGAGTCCCTTGGACCTTGCTGGTCCCAACGTTGCTCCTTCATCGTTTTCCACGTCTGTTGCTGCTGTCAAGGCATGTTGGTGCTCCCTCTGGACACCGACCCCCTGGTTCTCAACTTCCGACGTGGGACAGCTCGTGAATGGCTCCTGGTCTTCCTCAGTGTAGCCTGGTCCTCACAGCTGCAGCGACAAGGTCACCGTCATCACTCCTGCATCTTCCATCATAGGTGGGCCTTGCTCTTCTGTGTCTCCTGGTCACCTCCGAGTGGCATAGACTGTGTCCCCTCTGCTTGCAGGTTCTTCTCTTCAAGAATCCTCCCTTGGATTCCACCGGACTCTTGCACAGTCTTTGCCAGCGGCATCTTTACTGAAGTCCTCCATTGTAGTCTACGCCGGTTTCCGACGTCACCTCTCACCTAGGCACCCGGCTTCCCTGGTGTAGTTATCCTGGTTCCTGGGGTATGAACAGGTGGAATGACTCCCCAGCCTTCTGTCTTCCACTGGGTGTCTTCAGGGTCCTTCTTCAAAACTGCAACTGCGTCTTTCCCGTTGACTTCTATTGAGGACGCAACTGTGTTTCCACTCTGCACACGGCCTCCGTGGGGTTCCTGGGTACTTACCTTGGGTGGTTCCTTGGGTCCCCAGATCTTCTGAGTCTCCTGATCTTCTGAGTCTCCTGGTCTAAGTCCCAACTTCGGTCGCAGTTCTCATTCCACTTTCTTAGTATATGGTTTGGTCTCCCCCTGGAGACCACTGTGTATTGTGCTTACTTACCTGTTTGCAGTTGAAGTATTGTGTGTATTTGTGTTGATATCTCCAGGTAGGAGATATACCAATGTGTTAGTGAGTGTTGTGTAATAAATAGACATTTTTGTAACTACACTGTGTGGTTCTTTTTCGTTTAACCTACACTACATGATTAGATCTGGTAAAGCAAGCTGCTTAACACTCCTTCTGGACTAAGCCTGAAGGCTGCTCTCCACAGTTACCACTTAGAGAACTTTCTAAGGCTGTCTAAGACCACTAAAACCACCATAAGGATTGTCTGGATTAGTGCAAGGTGCTTCACTTAAATAAGTGTGCAGCATATACTAAGCCAGCCTCCTACAAGGACCATATCATGCTGGATCATTTTGTAAATCATAATGTGTTAGGCCCTTGCAAAAAGCAACCTCCCCCCTGACCCCCCCCGCCGGGAATCCTCTATCATTATACCAGTGTGAAGTCTTCAATCTGAGCACTCACTATGGGTGTCCCTCTGGATCAAGTTTGCAGTGTGGCGACATGGGCGTCTGTTCATACTTAAGCCAACTAGTATTACTTGGGCTCCGAAGTGAGGCGGGATGGCTATTTCACACGGGCTGTGCTTTAAGATTTCCTTGTTTGACCACTTCTTCAAACCCGCTGCCTAGTAGGGGATATTGTTTGTGTGGCACAGATAAAATGGACGTGGAACTGCAATTGGTGTGGTTCTTCAATCGTGGGATTGCAGCTTCCGGTTTATCCCTTTGCTCCTGAAGTGTTAAGTTACTCCACATGCAAAAGTGAGACTTGTGTTTGATTTCTGGTCCCCATGCAGTTCATAATGAATGTGGTGCAGAATGTAGCTCTCAGATGTGGTAAAGTGCTACTGAATTACAATATGAATATGTGTGGAAACAACTGAGAAGAATTTTTTTTGTTGATCATATTAGGTGATTTTATGTATTTTAATTTGTTGCTTCATTTATAGTGAATTTTTATAGTTCTATATAGTTTGCTGATTGATAATCCAGTGAAGTAATGAAATATATTTGTTTTCGTTTGTTAGGATGTGTTTGAAAAAGAACAATCCACATGTGCAGCAGAAGATCAAACTCCAGAGGAGGCAGTGAGTACAAATGCAGTTGATTCTCTCTGTTCTAATGACTTTGAAACTATACCAATCCCAGGTCATTTTGTCAGCTCTATAGGCCTGTCCATCAGTTTCTTTTGTATCTTCATTCAGTTATCCACAGTTTTCCCTTCCCTAATGACATTTGTGCATGTGTCTTGGTTCCAAGAGACTTTCAACATGTCTAGGTTCCGTCACCTCCATGCATTCTGGTGGAACAAAAATAGAAACATTTAGAGTCTGACATCTGTGTTTTCTTGGAGGCACCGCTCCGACAGTATCTTTGTGGTCTGAGCTTTTACTAAGCACTATATTGGAGAGTATCCTCAGCTCTCCCCCAAAGCGAGCATTAAGATCGAATAATTGTTGAGAAAGGTTTCTCTTTATTGACCTCTTCCATGAAAACTGTTGACTCTTCTCTTTTGGGGTAATACAACACCGACATTTGGGATTTGTTGAAATGGTTTGATGAGCTGCTTCCCAGGCAGAACCAAGATTGTAATAGGAGTGATGAAGTCTGACTCTTTTCGCCCAAAACAAAGTCCTGAAGTTCCCTCTACAGGGTCTTTTGGCACTCATTCAGGTATTAGGATATAAAGAATGAAGTGGAGATTCTGAAGGCAGTTTGTTTTGAGAGGTGCAAAGGGCTCGCAAAAGATAATCTCGAAGGTTATGGTAGAGGCCAGCAATGCTCCCTCATTTCATATTGGAAGAGACAACAACATACCCCCTAACAACAATAGAGGCCCCCTTTTCAGTAGGAAAACACATCCAGATGCCAAGGGTTTCTAGCAGCATGCTGCAGTTGCATGAAATGCTCCAGCACGAAAACAGTTACTACTTCCTCAGCCACCTCATAGCATCCCAGAAGCAGTGAGTAATACCAACCATTTCCTTCATGGCATAAAATAACATTTCACAAATGGGTAGTTCATGTTATGCGGAATGAATGGAAAATCTGACTTTTCTGCTCTTTCCATAATGCCAGCAAATTTGGCCAGCCAGATTATTGTGAAGCTTCTGGTAGAGAAAGTGAGCTATTTTATTGAAAACTGCAGTAAAGCATTCGAGGGACAAGGACATCTACTTCTGCTACTCAGTCAAAAGTTGCTCAGTACTAACTTAATAACTATATCAACCAATTTTGGAATTCAGATTAGGGAGCACATGTGTCAAGGTAGAAATTCTGAATGTTTGCACTGCAGCAGATTTTTCCTCCTGTACGTCCGGAAAACTAAATGTGCTCCATACACTTACATTAAGCTTACATTTCATGTACCCATCTGTGGAAAACCCGGAAGATTTATATGGTTCAAAATTCGAAAAACAGTACTCGTATAAAGTCCTTTCTTTTGGCTCGACACCCACACCCCTTTCAAGTTCTCCAAATGCATGTCGTTGGAAGCAACATCGCTTTGGCAGCGAGGAGTCTTCACCTGTACTTAACTCAATGATTGATTACTCAAGTCTAGCACTGTTCACAAAGTACTGCCGGATTTGCAGACAATCATAAAGCTTATTTCAAGGCTTCGGATTACAGATGAATATGAAGAAATCACTCTTCCAACCTATCAAATCATTCAATATGTAAGGGCAACACTAGACCCAAGAATCGAAAAAGCGTTCATCTGGGATCTGTCCAGAACAGATGATTCACATGGAGGACAATGGCTGATGAGTCAGAAACGTCTCCTCTCCTCTAGATGGCAATCCCTCAAACTTTTTCATAGTCTTTTGGAATGTCTCATGTTCCTGGGCGTTCCATTGCAACAGATGCATAAATGGAGCCGTGAGGAGCCACGTAGATGACCTCTCATCTTGAGGAAGAGGGGGCCCTTTCAAATCACTTTAACATGCTCAAACTGAACTCAGCGCTCTCATTCCTGAAATCCTTCCTAATCTCTTCTAATCCATCCTTTTTAGGTCTCGCCTAGGCAGCGCGCATGCGCTGCTCTAGGAGATGACCTTTAGAAATCGGTCAGCTCTTTTCCACACACTCGTGCATGTGGCGGCATCCACCTTGCGGGAGCGAGCAGCGGCGCGCGCAGGGTCCATCCGTTTGGCGCCGCTGCTCGCTCCCGCAAGGTAGATGCTTCATGCTTGTTAGGGTTTGCCTAAACACTGCCCTTTGCTGATCTCAGTATGTTGTTTGTTTAAGCCGACTTCGGCTGCTCGTTATCTGTATCATTTGTTCTGTTTATCAGGGACTATAACATTTCAGCACTAACACTGTCGGCCTTAAATACTAGTATCTTTTCCCGTTGCCGGTCTCTGAAATGAGCCTCTTTTGTATTAATATAATCACCATACAGTCTCTTTGAATGAATCGAGAAATTCGCTGACTTTCTAGTACAGCTCCATTCGCCACTAGATCTTGAAACTGATCCAATCTCGGACACTTGTGTATCACTCGTTTTCCTACTGTGCATATTAACGTTCCCTTGTGTGTTTTTAATCACGGCCCCCTCCCTTGTTTTAAGTGTGGACTCTCAACACAGAGGCTTGGTGACTTCAGCCACAGGGGCCTGAGTCTGAAATCTTGGCTTTCTGTTGGCACCAAATTGTGTGATACTGGGCAGATCATTCTGTCTCCCTGCGCCTTGGTTATATTTCCTTACTGTGACCGCCTCGAAGTCATTTAGTTTGCAATGAGCACTAGTGACGAACATTCATGACGTGGGTGAACAATCAACCAACAGCAGCCACACAGCACAAGAGCAGGTCCAGAAGCATGCTGCCGGTAGGTCGCTTTAGTGAATGAATTACACTGAACTATTTTCACATTGCATTAGAGTAATACATTGAAGATTAATAATGGCTGAAGAATGAACTTCCTACATTTAAACTTTATTTGAACATGTTTCTATAGTAGTGAAAGTATCTGCCTCCCTGCAGTGTTCTCATTTCTCATGGTGCTGTTGTAATTAAATATGAGAGACCATTTTATCACAGTTTAAATTATGGCAGATTCGTGATTCCATGAACACAGTTTGCAAAAAAGTATTTATTTGGATCTATTCTCCCCTCTTTACCTGTTACTTCTCCTCTCCCTTCCTTTGCACTCTTCCATCACTTTCTTTTCTCTTTCCCCTCCATTCCCTTTGCCTTTCTCCCTCCTCGTTCACTCCCTCCCTTCACTGTCACCCGAGTGCCTCTACTCCATTCTTTTCTACCTTTTTATCTCTGGTTCTTCCCCCACTCTTGTCTCTTTACGTACTATTTTCTTCTTTCCCTTCCCTCCCTTTCATCTCTTTCCTTCATGTCTCCTCCGAGCCCCCAATGTAATCCTTTGCGCTCTGTTCCCTCGCTTCCATTTCACACTCTCCTTTTTCTCATTCTCACCATTCCCCTTTACAGGATCCCCTGATATTCCCTTTCACTGCTCCTCTCACGTCTTTCTTCTATTGGCTCCCTGCACCTCCCATCTCTTCCCATTCCCCTCTCACATTTCTTGCTATGCTGGTTTGGTTTGTCCTCTGCCCTTCACCTAATCTCCCCGTGGCTGCACACATTTCGAACATGCTTGTCGAGTGCATTGTTTTTTTATTTGTCTTCCACCCTTTACCTATGCTCCCCACTTTATAGTGCCACAAGTAAATGCACAATATATTGCCTTTCTCAAAAACGCTTAGCTGTAGACATTGTAGAACCCAGGATAATGTGCTACATGGCTAAACACTTAAAAGGTCCCAATGGCGAGACCTATTGGCTATGCCAATGCTTGTTAAGATAGGCAACACCACAGCAATGCATTTTCTCAAATTGTGGTGAGAACCGGAAGTATATACCTTTTAAGGAAAGCTCAAACAATTTCCCATTGGTCTCTAGATAGGACTGCAGTGTATTTCCTATCTCTACAGCACTTTCAGGCTCACCAGGCTGACACTGTGAGCAGGCACCTCCAGAAAGAGCATGAGTGGGTGCTAAACATCAAAGTTCTTTCAGGCATTTTCAAAGCCCGTGAAATTGCAGTCCTTGATTTGTGTGCCACAGAAACAAATGCCAAGTTGTGAAGCTATGAGTTCGAGGCATGTGAGCTGTAGATCACATGCTTATGCATAGATCGCCATCTAGTGTTGGGCCTGGATGTTTGCACTTTGTTTTTCTTCG
The DNA here is from genome assembly GCA_963921515.1 of Calotriton arnoldi. Taxonomy (NCBI): domain Eukaryota; kingdom Metazoa; phylum Chordata; class Amphibia; order Caudata; family Salamandridae; genus Calotriton; species Calotriton arnoldi. The sequence continues at coordinate 791,851 of CAWUFW010000361.1, read as the reverse complement.
AAGAAGTCTTCCTAGTCACGAGGTAGGTGACTCCTCCTTTCGGTGATAGTGCGCATGGTCATCGACTCCATCTTCAGATTTTTTTTTTTTCCACCATGTGGTTCGGATGTTAACCGCTGCGCTCCGCTTCGACACCGATCCTTCGGTTTCCCTCGGTGCGTAGATGACTCACCCTCGACGGTATTGTTTCCGATCGCATATTCCATTCTTCGCGTATCGTGTTTGTTTCGAAAAAACCCTCTTTCGATCGGAAAGCTCGTGGTAGGCCGTCGGGCCTAACCGCCTCCATCCGACTTGCAGTCGATGGAACAAACTCCCTTTAAATACTGCCCGCGTACCGACTCACACGAAGTGTGCAACCTGTGTTTGTCACCAGAACACAAAGAACAGGACTGCGACGCGTGTAAGGCTTTCCGTTCCAAGAATACGCTTCGCGACCGTCTGGCTCGACGACGCGACATGCAGAGCCAACGCACAGGCTCCATTCCGGACCTCTTCGGACCTGAATCTGAAGAAGAAGCCGGCGACGCTATCGGGCCGAGGAGGAGCAGGATCCCATTTCCGTTTCGGATGAGGGCTCCGACCAGGATGAGGACATCCCACATGGACAACGTACTGTAAGTACAGTCCCTTCTTCGCCCCATCTCCCAAGTCAACCTGTTAAAAAGAAGGCTCCGGACCAACCCGCGCCCTTGGGCCCTGGTCGGCACCGAGACCACGCTTCCGACGCCCCGCCTTCTGGCTCGGCACCGAAGCCTGCCCAAAAGCCCTCCGGTTCCGAAAAGCCCCATTCCAAATCAGGCACCGAGCCAAAGCCTTCGGGATCGAAGACCAAGTCTGGCTCCGATCATCACCGCTCGGCACCGAAAATCATATCGAATCCGAAAACACCAGCCCCAAAACCAGCGGCACCGAAACTTTCGGCGCCGAAACAGACTGATACACCAAAGTCACCTAAGAAGCGTAGTTTCGGTGATCCGCTCGATAAACCGGACCCGAAACAGAAGATTTTGGTCATACATCCAAAAACTGGCCACATTACTACCAAAGTGACCTTAAAAAGAGGGGCTACTACCGAAGAGGAATACCACATTCCATTAAAGAAGAGAACTGTTGGGACAAACCCTTCCCCTCCTCCTCTTCCTTCACCACCTTTACCTCAGTCTCTGTCTGTGCCAACTTCACCTGAGCACTCACCACCATATATACTATACTGACGATCAGGGTGATAGGGACGGGGAGGATACTAATGATGATAACCTGCCTGGACCTACAGATTAGTGGGATGACTATAACACTGACTCGACCATGACCGTAACCTATACCCTACCATGCCCTCTCCACCAGATGACAGTGTAGGTTATATTGAATTGCTAGGCAGGGCTGCAAATTATCATGGGGTCCAGCTTCGTAAAGAACCCCTTGAAGAGGATTTCCTCTTTGAAACATTAAATAACAACAAAAATCCACACATGTTGCCTATGCTTAAAGGAATGACCAGCCATGTAGACGATATATTTAAGGATCCTGTCAGGGCACGTATCCTCACCCCCAGGGTGGATAAAAAATACAAACCTGCACCATCTGATCCAGCCTACATAAGAGGACAATTACCCCTAGAGCACGCAAAAGGGCAAACTCCCAGACTACTGGAGACGCACCACCCCCAGATAAAGAGTCCAAGCTCCTTGACGCTTCAGGGAAAAGAATAGCCTCCCAGGCAGCTAACTTCTGGCGCATATCTAACACAAGCGATACTAGCCAGATCTGACCGTGCGCATTGGGACGAAATGGAACAACTTATCCAATTTTCACCACAAGAACATAAACCTAAAGCGCAAGACCTGGTACGTGAGGGGCAACTAATTTCTAACAATCAAATTAGGTGCTCCCTAGATGCACCTGATGCATCTGCCAGAGCGGTGAACACTAGCGTCCTTTTAAGAAGGCATGCCTGGCTGCGTATTTCAGGATTCAAACCAGAGGTTCAAACCTCAATATTAAACACACCATTTGATAAAGAACACCTGTTTGGGCCGGTGGTAGATTCTTCACTTGAGAAGATGAAAAAAGATACTGAAGTGGCTAAATCAATGGGAGCCCTTCAGTTTCCACAAGGCTGTGGTTCCTTTCGCCACTCCTTTTATTGAGCAGGGTCCAAAACCACTTCCTCGGACACTACATCCACCTATAAGGGCAATAACCAACCCTCAGGTTCCAAAACTTACTTCAGGGGTGGTTATAGAGAAAACAACGGCAAGGGCAGAGGTAGAGGTTCCAACACACGTACCTCCCCCTCCAATACAAAACAGTGACTTGCCCACAGTTCCCCCGACCACTTAACACCTGTGGGGGGAAGACTGTCACAATTTCTAACAAAGTGGCAGTCAATAACAGACGAGTGGGTTCTCCAAATTATCCAGTCTGGTTACTGCCTGGAGTTCATCAACACTCCTCCAAACATTCCTCCAAAGTGTCACAAACTTTCACCGGATCACCTATACCTCCTCAAACAAGAGGTACAATCCCTACTAGTAAAAGGAGCCATAGAGCCCTTTCCACCACAACATCCATGGTCGGGTGTGTATTCCTTTTACTTTCTAATTCCAAAAAAGGACGGCTCTCTCAGACCAATATTAGATCTCAGAGAGCTAAATTTTTACATACAATCAGACCATTTCCACATGGTAACACTTCAACAGGTACTACCTCTTTTGCAAAAGGACGACTTTCTGTCTACTGTAGACTTAAAGGTAGCCTACTTTCATATTCCAATCCACCCAGCTCACCGCAAATTTCTCAGGTTTGTGGCAGCAGGTCAACATTACCATTTCAAGGTACTCCCATTCGGAGTCACCACTGCCCCCAGAGTCTTCACAAAGTGTCTGGCGGTAGTAGCTGCTAATTTGAGAAGACAAAGCATCCATGTCTTTCCATACCTGGATGATTGGCTCATCAAAGCCGGCACGTATCAACAATGCCGCAAGCACACTTCCGTAACCATTCAGTTACTTCACAAACTGGGGTTTACAGTCAATGTGTTAAAATCACATCTCCAACCAGCCAAAACTTAGAACTACCTAGGAGCCACCGTAGATACTCAAAGGGCTCTGGCGTTTCCCAACGCAAACAGAATTTGAAGCATTCAGGCGTTAATTCGCCAGTTTCAAGCCAATCAAGCACTCCCAGCTCGAGTCTTTATGCAACTGTTAGGAATGATGGCGTTTTGCATCATGATCGTTCCCCAAGCCAGGCTACACATGCGTCCACTTCAGGAATGCTTAGCCAGTCAGTGGAACCAGTCTCATGGTCTATTAACCGATCTAGTGTTGGTAAGCGGCCGTACTCGTCGCTCTCTGCAGTGGTGGAACACACAAAATGTATCAAAAGGACGGCCATTCATAGACCCGGTTCCACAGACAGTATTAACAGCGGACGCGTCCCTAACTGGCTGGGGAGCTCATCTTCAACAACACACAGTGCAAGGTCTGTGGAACCACCAGCAAAGGCTGCTCCACATCAATCATTTAGAGCTGATGGCAATCTTTCTACCTCTCAAAGCCTTTCAAGATCACCTGTCTGGCAAAGCTGTCTTGGTTCGAACCGACAACATGACAGCTATGTATTACATACAGAAACAGGGGGGGACACACTCTCTCCAACTGTCCCGTTTAGCTCAAGACATCTGGAAGTGGGCTATTCACCACAATATCTATCTCCTAGCGGAACACCTCCCAGGAGTCAACAACCAGATTGCGAACCTCCTCAGCAGGCAGAGGGATCAAATACACGAATGGGAACTTCACCCTCAAGTTCTCCACCCCTACTTTCAAGCTTGGGGAGTCCCTCACATAGACCTGTTTGCAACACCCCAAAACGCCAGAGCTTCGCCTCCAGGTAGCCACACCCATTATCCAAAGGCAATGCTCTATGGATGAACTGGTCAGGGATATTTGCCTACGCTTTTCCACCTCTCCCACTCATTCCATTAGTGGTTCGGAAACTCAGGCAAACATCTCTCACACTAATCCTAGTAGCTCCAACATGGGCACATCAGCCCTGGTTCACAACCCCGTTGGAACTCTCTCTGGTACCACATCAAAAATTTCATTTAGCTCCCAGTCTCCTCACACAGAGCCATGGAGAAATCAAACACCCAGATCCCAAACAATTGAACCTCGCGATCTGGCTCCTGAAGTCATAGAGTTTGGTTATCTGAACCTTCCACCAGTCTGTATGAACATGATTAAGGAGGCCAGAAGGCCTACCACAAGAGCCGGCTATGCAGCCAAATGGAAACTATTTGTTATCTATTGCAATAACAATAACATCAACCCTCTTGATGCTTCCATACAGAACATTATCTGCTACCTGTTACATTTGCAGCAGTCATCATTGACATATTCATCCATCAGACTGCATCTTGCTGCAATCGCAGCCTGTCTTCAAAATAGACAACATTTATCCCTCTTTAGAGTGCCTGTAATCAAAGCATTTATGGAAGGACTAAAAAGAGTTATTCCACCAAGAATTCCACCTGCCCCAGTCTGGAATCTTAATATAGTCCTCACAAGGTTAATGGGCCCACCATTTGAACCCATGCACAAATGTGAACTACAATTCCTTACTTGGAAAACAGCTTTCCTCATTGCTATTTCTTCATTAAGGAGAGTGGGTGAACTTCAGGCACTAACCATAGAAGAACCCTTTTTCCAGCTACACAAAGATAAAGTGGTTCTTCGTACCAATCCCAAATTCCTACCTAAGGTAGTATCTGCATTTCACATAAATCAGTCGGTTGAATTACCTGTTTTTTCCCCTCAACCTGACTCTGTTGCAGAACGAGCTCTACACACATTGGATGTTAGGAGAGCACTGTTGTATTACACTGAAAGAATGAAATTTTTTCGTAAGACCAAATAACTGTCGCTTTTGCACCACCTCACAAGGGCAATCCTATATCCAAATCAGGCATTGCTAGGTGGATCGTTAAATGTATTCAAATTTGCTATGCAAAAGCCAAAAGGACTCTAACGGTACCCCCTAGAGCACATTCCACTCGTAAGCTAGGGGCTACTATGGCTTTTTTAGGGAACATCCCTATTACTGACATCTGCAAAGCTGCAACATGGTCCACACCACACACATTCACCAAGCCTTATTGTGTAGATGTGTTAGCCAGACAACAAGCTAATGTGTGCCAAGCAGTACTTGGAACGCTGTTTCAGACAACTCCATCAGCTACAGGATAGCCACCGCTTAGGGGAGACTGCTGTATAGTCTATGCATAAGTATGTGATCTACAGCTCACATGCCTTGAACGGAAAATGCTACTTACCCAGTATGCATCTGTTCTTGGCATGTAGAGCTGTAGAATCTCATGCGCCCACCCACCTCCCCGGGTACCTGTAGCTGCTGTAGTTCTCTTGTTACTATTCATACATACACATGGCCATCTCTATTCTTTACTACTACTCCATTCTCTCACCCTCTGCGGGAAAACAATCTGAAGATGGAGTCGATGACCATGCGCACTATCACCGAAAGGAGGAGTCACCTACCTCGTGACTAGGAAGACTTCTTCGAAGAAAAACAAAGTGCAAACATCCGGGCCCAACACTAGATGGCGATCTATGCATAAGCATGAGATTCTACAGCTCTACATGCCAAGAACAGATGCATACTGGGTAAGTAGCATTTTCCATTTAAGTTCCATCAAACTCATTTGAGGAGAAATGTTCTTTCGATAGGCAGGTCAAAGACACTTACTCTTTTACAGTAAAATACATAAAAAAAACATTCAGACAAGCAGTCAAGGAATTCTCAAGTAAGCTATTCCTCAGAAGCTCTTCCGCCTAAAGTACCACCTGCAAAAATATTAGTCGGGCTTTTGATAAGACCTAAACCTTATCAGGCTTTTCCCTCTACAATGTTGATTTAAACTACACTACATCAGCAAAACCTCTGTTGATGAGAACCACATGGTCAACCACTCCTATTAAGGAGATCCCAATACCAATTTTACTATTTAGGACCTTGGTGGTAACAAAACATTGCTCTCTGTATGTCTTTAGAGAAACCCCCAGGAGAACATCTATGGCTGTACAATAGTTAATCACACCTGGTTGGAGGTGAAGAAACTACTGCAGTCAATGGGATCTTTTCTTGGTAAGGCACCTCTGCTGGAGAGGAAATACAGGTCTCAATCAATCAGGGAATTGTAAGCGCACTACTCGCCCGTGAGGTTCTCAAGGCGCTGGAGGGGTGGAGATAGGCAGCTCCGTTCAGTTGAACAGCCAGGTCTTGAGTGACTTCCTGAGACATTCAGGGAGGGGGCGCGTCTGATGTTGATCGGGAGCTCGTTCCAGGTCCTGGTCGCGATGTAGGAGAAGGCTCTTCCTCCTGTTCTGGTTCAGTGGATGTGCGGTGTTTCGGCAAGGGTGAGGTTGGTGGATTTGAGGATTATTTTGGGTACGTGGAAGGAGATTCTCTCGTTGAGATATTGGGGTGCGGTGTTGTGGAGGCATTTGTAAGCGTGGTTGAGTATCTTGAAAGTGATTCTCTTTTCGATGGGGAGCCAGTGGAGGTTTCGTAGGTGTTGGGTGACGTGTTTGTGTCGAAGGATGCCGAGGACGAGTCTGGCTGCGGTGTTCTGTATTGTCTGGAGCTTGCGGAGTAGAGACTTGTTGATCCAGGCGTAGAGGGTGTTTCCGTAGTCTAGTCTGCTGGTTAAGAGGGCGTGGGTGACGGTCTTCCTTGACTCGGGCGGGGTCCATTTGAAGGTCTTTCGGAAGATGCAGAGGGTGTTGAAGAAGTTGGAGGCGACGGCGTTGACCTGTCTGTTCATGGAGACAGGAGGAGTTGAGTATGATGCAGAGGTTTCGGGCGTGGTCCGTGGGGGTCTGGGGGGCTGCTGAGGGCAGTGGGCCAACAGGTGTTGTCCCGTGCAGACGGGGAGGTACCAAGGATGAGGACTTCTGTCTTTTCCGAGTTGAGCTTCAGGCAGCTGTTGCTCATCCAGGGTGCGACGTCCTGCATTCCTTCCTGGAAGTTGAGTCTGGTGGTGTGGGGGTCCTTGGTGAGGGAGAGGATAAGCTGGGTGTCGTCGGCGTAGGACACTATGCTGAGGCCGTGTTGTCTGACGATGGCGATGGGGGCCATGTAGATGTTGAAGAGGGTTGGACTGAGCAAAGATCCCTGGGGTACTCCGCAGTTGATTTCCGTGGGTTCGGAGAGGAAGGTTGGCAGTCTGATTCTTTGGGTTCTGCCGGTGAGGAATGACCGGATCCAGTCAAGGACGGTTTGTTGAATGCCGGCGTCGTGGAGTCTGGCGGCGAGTGTGCGGTGGGAGACCGTGTCGAACGCTGCTGAGAGGTCAAGTAGGATCAGGGCCGCGGTGTGTCCTTGGTCGAGGAGGATGTGGATGTCGTCTGTGGCGCCGAGTAGGGCGGTCTCTGTGCTGTGGTTGCTCTCATGCTAACGCTTATGTTTGTTTAACAGTTCATCCTTAGGCAGACCATGTAATAATTGAAGTGCAACAGAGACCGTCCTAAAACCAGACTACGCAACGCACTGCCCCACCAGATAGGAAATAGTGTTGCATGGGTGATTTTGGCAAGTGAATGGCGGCCTTATCTGTTGCTCCGTGAAGTGCACTCCATGGTATTATTGTTAATAGCGGATCACCAGATGTAGAGCGACCTAGTCTAACAAACAATATATCTCCTGTTTACAAAAACAATTTCTCTAATTATGTATTTAGACTTCACCAGTCCACACACTACCCAACATATTACTGTCAACCACATAAAATATGTATATATTTATAATCCTTCTTTATTGTACAAAATTGTTTCTAAAATTTTCATATAAAATTACATTAAAACATACTCCATGGTGCACATCAATTCCAGTTGGATGCAGCATAACTTTCCTTATTCCACAAACTCAGCCTTTTACTCAACAATTATTCGTCTATACAAGAGACTACAATATTGCAATATATAAAACTGTTGACCCAGCAATTCAGTGGATTCTTGGGTCTACCCCACCTTCTTCAGGACCAAACAACATTAAAAACCTAAATTTGATTCTCGTGTTTTAAATCTCTTGCATTCATATTTGAGGGAAAACCACCTGTTCTTAGTATTCAGCTGGTACAAATTCACAAGCTCAATGGATCCTCGTGGTGATATAAATTAGTATAGGCAAATCTGCTCTTGATCTACCAGTTGTTTCAGTCCGTGGCTTCAATTTATCCTCCTATTGCCATACTGTATTTTATGTTGTGGCTTCGTTCATCTGAAAAGTCGCAACATAAAAATAGAGCATGGTCCCCAGTTTTGGAGGAGTACCAATATAGATCAAACAGAGGTAATCGAGAAAACTTACAGAACGGGTCCATGATTTGGACTAAAAATATGGCTTCTTTGTGATGTCCCATGAAGGCGATAGATCAGAAGAACTTCCCCTTAAGTACTTAAAATTGTCCTTTCCGAATTGATCCGCACTCTGTTTAACCCATGGCAGATCTGCAACACCTTTCAAGAAAAGTAGGTTTTCTTTTTTTCTTTGGCTATAACATCACCCAGCCGGGTGGGTATGCATCAGACTGTCGGTCCAGAGGAACCTTATGTATTCTTTCCATTGCAACTCTGTTTGAGAACTTCACCTTAATTCCTTCCCAAAGTAATTTTGAAATGCCCTTATAACTCGCCCTATTTCCCTCCTGGCATTTTTTTCTCCAGCGCAAAGATTGTAACATACTTTAAATTTGAAAATTATTTCAAAATATTACCTAGATAAGACGCAATGAATTAGACAGGCCAGGTAGTTTTAACTATGGAACTGTCAGAACTGGCATATTGGCTTCTAAGCAGGTTATAGATAGATGAATTGTTTCATGTGTAAACGCATGTTGCCAGAAGGCTAACTGACATTTTCTGAGTAAGCATAAGGCACATTCCACCTAAGGGAAAGTGACTACTGCTGCCTTAAAGAGAAATGTTCTAATCCCAGATATTTTGTGTGGCCACCGGAGGTCACCCCGTACATTTGCCAAGCACTGTTGTATTGACTCTGGCTCCAGAAGAAATGCATGAGGAGGATCTATCATCTTTCAATAATTTATTTTCTTTGGCAATATTTAGTTTTTCACCTATGCCTTTGGGAACCATGCTCCCTGGCTGATTCGTTATTTAGGTTGTTGTTGCTTTTTACGGTTTGTGTGTCAGAGAATCCCATAACAGATGTAACAGTTGCATGCCTGTGATCGTACTGGTCTGTCATTGATGCCTTCTCTGGATCCATAAGTAAACCCGCCCCATCCACCTTCATTTCTAAATACTTTGGTGAAATAGTGTAAAGGTAGTGATGCTTGCATTATGTCTTCACAACAAGCTGCCTCACTGATCTTGTACAACATGATGGGAAGTTTCTGTTGTTCTTAAAGGTGCAGTGCCCTCTGGCACTGGAGTGTGCACAGCCTATTAGAGGCTACATTTTCTCTTTAGTTTTTGCTTTTAAAAAGCATTTAATACAGTGAGATTTTCAGCCAAATATACCATAGATTTAATTTGCAGAGCTCCAAGAATATTTCCTTTTAAAGTTATGTTTCCTTTGATTGAACTTGTTTTGAAAAGAAAAACATATGTTTGAGGCATGTGAGCAGTAGATCACATGCTTTGCATACTCCTGCCATCTAGTGTTTGGTCCCGGTGTTTGCAAGTTGTTTTCCTTCGAACAAGTCTTTCCAGCCACGAGGTAAAGGGACTCCTCCTTTCGGTGATAGTGCGCCTGGACATCGACTCCATAGTTAGATAGTTTTTTTCCGCCTTCGGGTTCGGACGTGTATTGCTGCGCTCCGGTTCGAAACCGTTCTTCGGGTTTCCCTCGGTGCGCAATCCACTCTACCCACGTCAGTATTGTTTCGTATGCGTATCCCACTTCTCCGCGTATTGTGTCGGACGAAGAAAATTTCAATCGGAAAACTTGTGGAAGGCTGTCGGGCCTAACCGGGTATGTCCACCTCGCAGTCGATGGAACGGACTCCATTTAAATTCTGTTCTCTGTGCCACGCAAAATATCCGCGCACCGACGCTCACAAAGTGTGCAAGTTGTGCTTATCTCGGAGCACAACGAACAAGACTGCAATGCGTGCAGATCATTTCGATCCAAGAAAACTCTCCACGATCGTCTGGCTCGACGCCGTGAAATGCAAAGCCAGAACATCGAATACACGCCGGACATCTTCGGTGAAAGATCCGAGCAAGAAGAATTCGATGCATAAGTAGCCGAAGAGGAACAGGAAGAGCAGCCCATATCCGTACTGGAATCTGACTCGGAGATGGAAGAGGACATACCGCAGGGTCAAGGTCCCGAGAGTACTGAATACCCTTGCCCCAAAATCCAACTCAAATCAAGCAAAAGGCTTCGTTCCGCGTCCGGGCCAAGGGCGCCACCGAGACAATGTTTCTGACGCCCCGCTTCCCGGCTCGGCACCGAAACACATTGTCAAGCCTTCCGGCTCGGGATCGAGTCGGTCAAAGTCAGTCATGGAGCTGAAACCTTCGAGCTCAAAGCCGAAGATCGCTTTGGAGCCAAAACCCTCGATGTCGAAATTGAAACCCGCTTCGGAGCCAAAACCTTCCGCGCCAAAAGATCATTCCATCCCGGCACCGAAGTCATCTGTGCCAAAACCGAAAGATGCTCCTTCCAAGCTGCAGGATCCAATTTTCGACTTTCCACCTCCCAAATCGGATCTTTAACAAAAGGAACTTTACATTAATCCTGATACAGGACGACATCTTACCAAGCTGCCACGCAAACCAGAGTCAGAGGACATACAATATAAGATTCCTTAAAAAAAGATAAATGTCGGTACTAACCCTTCTCCTCCTCTTTCACCATGTTCCCCTGCACCTTCACCGCCTTCTCCAACATTAGAACCATTACCTATCACACCACAGAACTCTCCACCCTCACAGCCTGATGATGATGATGGTGTAGATGATGGAGATATTCAATTACCTGTAGATCCTTGAAAAGACTACACTATTGATCCACCTACAGATATTGATCCACCTACAGATATTGATCCACCTACAGATATTGATCCACCTACAGATATTGACCCAGACCTTTACCCTGCAAAACCTTCCCACCTGACGACAACGTAGGTTAAATAAGAACTGCTTGCTAGAGCTGCACAATATCCCAGGGTACGGCTATACAAAGAATCCCTAGAAGAACATTTCTTGTTTGAAACTTTGAGTAGTACACACAGATCTAGTCAGACTCTCCCTATGCTCAAAGGCATGATGAGACATGCCGATGACATCTTCAAGGACCCTGTTCGTGCTCGTATTCTGACTCCCAGAATAGATAAGAAGTATAAGCCTGCTTCGTCTGATCCAGTATTCATTAAGGGGCAGTTACTCCTAGACTCCCTTGTTGTCTCTAATGCCCGTAAACGGGCTAATTCACAAACCTCTGGGGATGCCCCCCTCCTGACAAGGAGTCAAAGTTAATAGATGCCTCTGGCAAACGAATAGTTGCCTAGGCGGCGAATCATTGGCGCATTGCCAACACCCAGGCCCTCTTAGCCAGGTATGATATAGCGCACTGGGACGAAATGGAGCAATTGCTCCAATATCTCCCAGATGAGCACAAAGGTAAAGCACAGGATTTAATACAGGAAGGAAAACTCATCTCTAAATCCTCTATTAGATTTACCTCAGAGGCTTCTGATATCGCAGCTCGAGAGATTAACACTAGTGTGTTACTTAGGAGACACGCCTGGTTGAGAATTTCCGGTTTCAAACCTGAAGTCAGACAATTCATCTTAAACACTCCGTTTGATAAAGAGCATCTTTTCAAGCCTGAAATTGATCAGGCATTAGAGAAAATGAAAAAAAGACACTGAGGTAGCTAAATCTATGGGATCCCTACAGTCTCCTTCAAACCGAGGCTCCTTTTCTCGCTCCTTTTACCTTGGAGGGTCCAAGACCACATCCTCACACACCAATGTTTCCTCCTATAAAGGCAACAATCAATCTTCCTCCACAAGAGGCTTCTTTAGAGGGGGATACAGAGGAAACAATGGCAAGGGTAGGGGAAAGGGTTCCACACCCCGTAACTCCCCTTCCCCTAACAAGCAGTGACTTACCTACCTTTCCCCCCCGATCATTTAACACCTGTCTGGGGACGTCTTCTACAATTCCTCCCCATTTGGCAATCCATAACAACAGACAAATGGGTGCTAGGAATTATCCAACATGGTTATTGCCTAGAGCTTACCACCAATCCTCCAAACATTCCACCGTGTTCTCACAAACTGTCACCAGAACATTTGCACCTGCTAAAACAGGAAGCCCAGTCTCTCTTGCTAAAAGGAGACGTAGAGCCAGTACCATTACAGTATAAAGGGTGAGGCGTTTACTCCCTGTATTTTCTATTTCCCAAAAAGGACGGCTCATTAAAACCTATTCTGGACCTCGGAGAATCTGAACCACTACATACCGTCAGAACATTTCCACATGGTGACACTTCAAGTGCTCCCACTTTTACAACAGGATGACTTTGTCTACTCTAGACTTAAAGGACGCATATTTCCACATTCCAATTCACCCCACTCATCGCAAATATCTTAGATTTGTGATAGCAGGTCAACATTACCAATTCAAAGTACTACCGTTTGAAGTCACCACTGCTCCCAGAGTATTTACCAAATGCCTGGCAGTAGTCGCAGCTCATCTGAGAAGACAGCACATCCACGTCTTTCCCTATCTGGGCGACTGGCTCATCAAAGCTGGCACTTACCAGAAGTGTCTCCAACACACTCAATCCACAATTCACCAACTATATCAACTAGGGTTTAGAGTGAATGCTTTGAAGTTCCATCTGCAGCCTTCAAACACACAGCCTTATCTGGGAGCCACCATAGACACTCAAAAAGCTCTAGCCTCTCCCAATGCAGCCAGAATTCACAGTATTCAGTCTCTTCTCACTCAGTTTCACCCCAACCACTCATTACCAGCCAGAGTCTTCATGCAACTGCTGGGAATGGTGGCGTCTTGCATCATAATCGTACCCCATGCAAGACTTCACATGCGTCCCCTTAAAGAATGCTAAGCAAGACGGTTGATTAACCGATCTAGTGTTGGTAGACGGCCGGACCCATCGCTCTCTGCAATGGTGGAACCCACAAAATGTATCCAAAGGACGGGCCTTCATCGACCCTGTTCCACAGACCGTGCTAACAGCAGATGCATCGCTCACTGGTTGGGGTGCTCACTTACAGGATCACACAATCCAAAGATTGTGGAGTCTAAAGCACAAAAATCTCCATATAAGCCACCTAGAGCTACTAGCAGTGTTTCTAGCACTCAAAGCCTTTCAAACTCCCTCGTAGGCAAAGCTGTCCTAGTCCGGGATATTCAGGCTATGATTCCGATCTTTCAGCCTCTATCCTGGGTTTCGGTACGGATGACCCTGAGGCTGCTGGGCCTCATGGCCTCCTGCATCCTGCTGGTCGATCATGCCAGATGGCATATGCGGGCTCTGCAGTGGGACCTGAAGTTCCAGTGGGCGCAGCACCAGGGCAACCTGTCCGATTACGTCCAGATCTCAGAGGGGACTGCAAAACAGTTGCAGTGGTGGCTCTAGAACCGGCAATGGGTCATGGGCAGATCCCTCTCCCTTCCCCAGCCACAGCACACAGTCGTGACGGATGCGTCCCTTCTGGGATGGGGCGGTCACATGGGAGAGGCGGAGATCAGAGGCCTCTGGTCTCCGGCGGAGTCCCGGCTCCATATCAACATTCTGGAGCTCCGGGCGATCCGACTTGCACTCAAGGCATTCCTTCCCTCTGTCAAAGGGAAGGTAGTGCAGGTGTTCACCGACAACACCACCGCCATGTGGTACTGCAACAAACAAGGCGGGGTGGGGTCGTGGACCCTATGTCAGGAGGCTCTGCGCCTCTGGACATGGCTGGAACATCAGGGCATATTCTTGATTATGTATCAGTGTGGGGTTTTTAGTATTGACAGGAATAATGGCGCACAAGCTAATTCGCGCTGAGTTTGTTATGCTAGGAGTGTGTACGGTGCAAACCAGGTCAGGGGATATGCCCTAAAACCCCTGTGATGGTATGGATAGAAATCCACACAAATGAAGTAGGTACAGTCCCGGGCACACGTAAGGAGGATATAATATCAGGAGAAATGTCTCATACTGCAGAAATGTAGAGGGTCTACACCAGAATGATAATCATAGGTGTTTAATATAGTAACAGAGCATAAGCAACCAGCCAAAACAAAAGCAACCAGCCGACACGTGTTTCGTCACAAAGGGTAGTAACCCGTGACTCTTCAGGGCTGGGGAAGATACAAAACATAAAATAAACTGACAAGAAAGCAAACAGAGGTTGTATAGGCCGAAATTAAAAATCATAAATACAAGTGGAAACCTTGTTACATAACTTACACACAAAATGACAATGAAAGATCTTTGCAACAAGATCAATAGGTCGAGCTGTGAATGTGTAGAGGAAGAAAATAAATGGAATTGCAGACCAAGAGGCGAAATAATCAGAAGCGACACAAGCCAATGTGATAAAATTTCAATTTTATCACATTGGCTTGTGTCGCTTCTCATTCACCATGTAAGGTTGTGACACAGTAGCGTCCTAGAAGTGGCGCAGTGAAATCTGATAGATTTCACTGTGCCACTTCTACTAGGCTTTTTGCGGGGGAACACCCACCCTACATACATTATACCCGACGCAGGTATAATGTGGCGCAGGGCTTTATAAAGTGACGCATCTGCTTAGATGCGTCACTTTGTAAATATGGTGCAACATTGCACATATTTTATGCTGCTGCACCCTCACAAAAAGTGACGCAACGGCGTGGCAAAAGTGTAACAAGGGGCTCATAAATAAGCTACTCATTTTGCAATTAGGTTTGTGGTCCCTTTGTGCCGGAGTAGAGAAAATGACTAATAGTTCTGTAACTACACTTTACATGAGAAAAGGGACATTTTCAAAATGGGCACATGTTAAATATGGTGAATGAAACAAATATTGATTCCAAAAAATCATGTGACATAAATATGTTGACAAAAATATCACCGCTGCAAAAATATAGTGGAACAGAATATCAAAATTAAGAATGCAAGTTTTATTGTATACAATATGGTAATGAAGAAAATTGTTGTAATTAATATTGTGTACTCTAGTATACTTGTAATAAACATTGTTTTTTATTAAATATATATATATATATATATATATATATATATATATATATATATATATATATATATATATATACAATTATAATATTAGTAAAATTGTCTTGTTTTAAATATAGTTTGCAATTTTAAATGTGTAATTGAATTTTTAAAAGGCAATTAGATGGGTCTGGTGGCTCAGTGGACTATGTGTCCACTGCAGAACCCTGTGTTCAATCTAATGGTCATCGGTTCAAATCCCAGCGGGTCCACTCAGCCTTTCAACCATCTGAGGTCGATAAAATGAGTACCGTTGGGTAACAATAAACATCTATTAGTGCTAAGATGCCTAAGAGTTAATGTGCGATCTACAAATACCTATTTTAAGTAGTTTATAATTTAGTAGTGGGATATTGGGTTTTTGGGGGAATATGGTGGGAGGTTAATTACATTTTAACTAATTGTTTTTTTATGTTAAATAATGTAAAATCAATATATAAATGATTAGTATGTAATGTTTTAATTGTTTAATTGTTCTTTCATTTATTTGGGTTTAATTTCAGATTTTTAATTTATATTTTGTATTGTATAATTAGTTATACCTAATTTAGCAGCATGTTCAGTTTGTAGGGGAATAGGGTGAGAAATTATTTAAATGAAAATAGTTTTCTTTATTAATTTTTTGATATTTAAATACTTAATTTATAAATCATAATTTTTTCAGTGAATATTTAAAATGAAAAAATAGTTTTATTTAGACTATGCAAGAAAAAATTAGTAATATATATTAGCAAGTGTATATTATATTTATTATTTTTATATGTTTCATTTATTTAAATTTTATTATTTTATTTCAATTTTAATTTATCTTCTTGGTGTTTGTGGTTTTTTCAGTAGTAGCGAGACAAGTGAATTTTACGTATGTTTATTTAAATATTTCATTTAATGATACGTTTATTTAGTATATTTATAATAAATTGTGCATTTTATTTAAATGTATACAATATGTATTTTCTCGTTTAACTATTGTTAATCATTTTATGTTTTTTAGGTATTTAATTTTTTTTTTTTTTAAATGACTGTATTGGAATGGTATATGTAACCTTTCTGAAGTCCAACACTTTCCCTACTGTTGCTTAAATTGGAGTGGGAACAGTAAATCTAGTTCATCCAATTCCTATGCTTTCCTTAATATTGCTTAATTGGGGTGGGGATAGTTAATATAACCCTTACAAAGTCCAACATTTTCCCTACTGTTGCTTAGGATGGAGTGAGACTAGAAAATATAACCCCTTTTAAGTCCAATACTTTTCCTTCTGTTTTGTATATTTTGGGGTGTGAATAGCAAATCTAATCCATCTGAAGTCCAACACTTTTCCAGCTGTTGCTTACATTGCAGTGGGAAGAGTAAATCTAACCTCTCCGAAATTCAGCACTTTCCCTGCTTTTGCTTAGTATGGAATGGGAATAGTAAATTTGACCCCCTCAGAGGTTCAACACCTTCCCTACTGTTGTTTAGACTGGAGTGGAAATGGCCATTTGAACCCCTCTGAAGTCCAACACTTTCCCTACTGTTACTTAGATTGGAGTGGAAGTAGCAAACACCGACTTTCTAGAGGACTTGCTCCCTTCACAGCGAAGCTCTGCCTGGTAGCTGTTGCTGCCCCTGTTGCTGCTGCTGACCCTTGGTTGAGGCCCACGTCTACCCGCAAGCCCCTGCCTGCGCCTCATATCTGGTGGTCTAGTGATAGAGCGTCACTGCTCTGCTGCTGGGCTGTCCCTCTGCCTCTTTTTTCTGATTTCTGCCTTAGAGCCTTTATTCAGCTTTCTCCTTTTTTACCTTTTTCTTCCGATTGTTTGCCACCCTCGTCCCTGTTGCGGTAATCCCCATGGCCCACCCCCTCCAGTGACCCTTCCCGCTCCCGCATTTCCTGCCACCCAGCTGTCCAGCCCCCCAGCACAACTGAATGGCAGCCGCTGGCGTGCCAAAGATAGGCCTGTCTGCACCGGTCCGTGCCTGGACCATGCCCAGCGCCTGGTATCCTGGTTCTCGGACCTTCCACCGCTATGACGCCAGCACCCTCCTCGCCCACAACTCAGGACGCCATACTGCCTGTCACCTCACGTCACCCAAGAAGACCCAAGGACCCTTCTCCTGCCAGAACTGCAGCCACATCCTCACCCATGCCAGCATGCCAGATCCTCTTGCCGCCCAACCGACCAACAGCACACTCGACCGACTCAACTGCATCCTCTTCAATGTGCGATCCCTCTACAAACATGCCACAGAAATCTGGGACCTCCCCGACATCACCTTCTTCACGGAAACCTTGATCAACCCCTGATCCGGACCGGACATCGCCATCACCATCCCTGACGGCTACAAAATCACCTGCAAGGACTGCACCGACCGACCAGGAGGAGGCATCGCCATCATCCACAAGAACACTCTCCGACTGACCATGCACTCAAATGACCCAATGACAACCATCTTGAACCTGGACCTTGAAATGGTTATTATGTAATGTTTTAATTGATTAATTGTTCTTTCATTTATTTGGGTTTAATTTCTAATTTTTAATTTATATTTTGTATAGTATAATTAGCTATTGCTAATTTAGCAACATGTTCAGTTTGTATGGGAATAGGGGGAGAAATTTTTTCGTTTTCTTTATTAATTTTTGTTATTTAAATGTTTAATTTTTAAATCATTATATAATTTTTCGATTGAATATCTGTGCAACAGTAGGGAAAGCATTGGATGTCAGAGGGGTAACATTTACTATTCCCACTCCAGTCTTTGCAACAGTAGAAAGTGTTGGGCTCACAAGGGGTCAAATTTACTATTCCCAATCCAGTCTGTGCAACAGCAGGGAAATCATTGCACTTTGGAGAAGTAACATTCACTATTCCCACTCCAGCCTGTGCAACAGTAGGGAAAGCATTGGGCTACAGAGAGGTAACATGTACTATTCCCACTCCAGTCTATGCAACAGTAGGGTTAGTAGTTTACTTCAAACACATAACATACATGAAACATCACTAATAATTTAATAAAGATCTTAATATAAACTTTATTACCTAAACAAAAATATATAAAAAAACAATTAAACAATTAGCATAATTATTAACCAATTTAATAATCAATTTTCAATAAAAACTGGCCATTATTTATTACTTAAGTAACTTACCACACTATACCCCACAAACCTAGCAGCCCACACTTAATGCCATAATCAATTGCTAATTAAATATTAATTAATCCATTAATATGTAATCATTAATCAATCTGTTCTTAATTAATAATTATTATTCATTACTTTGTTAATTACCAATTAACTTTCCACCCTATATCCCTACAAACTCACCAACCCGCACAAATAACTTACAAAATATAATTACAAAATAATATTCAATTGTATAATAAAGTGTTCATAAATTGTTAATTAATTATTACTTAATTAACTTCCCACCCTGCACCCCTACAAACCCAGCAACCTACACCTGATAAATAACTTGGTAAATGATTTAGATAATTATTAATCAATTAAATATCGATAATACATTTATTATTATTAATTACTTAATTATACTTAAATAACTTCCTACCTTACAGCTCTACAAACCTAGCAACCCACTACAAAAGTTTAAATTACTCTTATAATTAAATTAAAAATTAGAAATCACTTAACTTTACAATCTATATTTAAAAATATTATATATATATATATATATATATATATAACAAAGATATTTAAAAAACAATATTTTTACAACTATATTATTGAAAACAATATTTACAACAATGATATTCTTGAAAACTATATAACTAATCTAATTAAAAAAAAAAAATATTCTTGACAACTATATTTCTGCATCACGATATTGTCACAATATTTTTTTCTTGATATTTCTGCATCCAATATTTCCAACTCAATATTTTGTCCGAAAACTACTTTCTGTTACTTTAGGAGCTTTCCAATGCAAATCATGATTTGCGTTGAAAAGTAAATCCCACCACAACAGTTTGCACTGGGTTTGCATCACTTTGGGTCTAAATCACATTTTGAGACCGCCTACCTTATTCTGTAATACTATTTTTAAATTATGACTTGCATATTCTCAGTGTTTTCAGTCACAGGATGGGACCTCGTAGCACTATAAATGTCACTATTCACCAGTGCACCAACCAGAATTCTGTTCTGTGGGTAGTTACACAAACAGAAATCTGCAATGATTGCATTAGCGAACTGAGCTTTCATAGCATTAGACAGTTATTCCCAACTATCACTTTTATACAGTTCCCATATTTTTTTATGCACTTCAGCCTTGCTGTGCTGCACTGCGTGACAAGGAATGGGCAGGAATGCACCTTTTTTATAGCAATAGGTGCATTCCTGTCTTTTCCCCTGCACTGGCACTCTTTTGGCTGCCTAGCGCCAACGCCGGCACCCTTGCCTGCGTTGCGTAGAGGATTGTTTGTGTGCAGGCATCTTCCTTCACTAAAACAATCCCCCGAGGCTTTTTCCTCTTTCTATGTGTACTCAGTAGCGGTCGGTGGTAGGAGTGCCGGCCGGGCGGTGACGTGGGGCGGGGGAGGGGCAGGGTGGGGGGTAGTAAACAACGGATTACGGCGGATTACAGGTAAGTAAACATTTAAATAAATAAAACGAATTTCGTTGAGCGCACTGCATCGCATGCAGTGCGCGCAACAAAATTAGTTTTATTTATTTAAATGTTTACTTACCTGTAATCCGCCGTAATCCGTGGTTTACTACCCCCCACCCTGCCCCTCCCCCGCCCCACGTCACCGCCCGGCCGCCACTCCTACCACCGACCGCTACTGTGTGTACTACAGAATGCAGCACACGTAGAAAGAGGAGATAACTAGGAGAAATAAACATATGTTCGAGGCATATGAGCTGCAGATCGTACACTGTGCATGAGATCGCCATCTGGTGTTGGGCTCGGATGCTTGCACTTTGTTGTTGTCTTGGAAGAGTCTTTTGTAGTCACGAGATAGGTGACTCCTCCTTTGGACGATAGTGCGCATGGGCATCGACTCCATGGTTAGATTGTTTTTTTCCGCCATCGGGTTCGGATGTACCTTGCTGCGCTCCGGATCCACATCGATCGGTTCCCCTCTCGACGCGCAGAAGAACCTCCTACCGTTCGACGGTATTGTTTTCGATCGCGATCCCCTCATCGCGTCTCCACTCCAACACTGTTTCGAGTCCGGTCGCCGACGTTGGTCCGTTGGGCGTGTCGGCGCCATCATCCAGCATATGGAAAGGACTCCATTTAAAAAATGCAGGTGTGGGGCTAAATTCCCACACACAGATCTCCACGAGATCTGTAATCTTTGCCTCTCTCCAGAACACGAGAGCCAACACTGCCAAGCCTGTGACTCCTTCCGGTCCAAAAAGACCATCCGTGATCGCCGGGCCCGACGACACGAAATGTCCAGGTCAGCCGCTCCCGCACCGGACGACATCTTTGACACAGGCTCCGACAACCCGGACACCGGAGATTTACAAATCGACACCTCCGGAGCCGAAGACTCAGGGTCCGACGACCAACTCATCACACCACACCAACGTACTGTGAGTACTGACGTCGATGCCCCTGCCCCCAAGAAACAAAAGGCTTCGGTCACACCTTCGCCTTCGGGCCTAGGTCTGCACCATCACAAAGCTTCAGGAGCCCCGCCTTCCGGCTCGACTCCCAAGCACCTAAAGCCTTCTGGCAGCTCGGGACCGAGCCAGCCACGTCCCGGAGCCCAAAAACACTCATCGGCACCGAAACACAAGACTAAGGTCTCGGCACCAACAGACCCTTCGGCGCCAAAGTCCAAGGTCCCAGACACCTCGACACCAAAGCATACCAAACCTTCGGAGTCGACAAAAAAACCCTCGGTGTCGAAAACTTCACCAAAGGACACCAAACAACCTCGCAAGCCCAAACAACACTCGGAGCCGAAATCTTCGATGCCGACCAAACACGCCAGCTCAGAAGAACTCTTGGTTCCCATCGACCCAAAGCAGAAAACTCTGCACATTGACCCTATTACCGGACAGGTACAATCAGTAATACCTCACAAGAGGAAGATACAGGAACCAACCACACCTGAGCCACCTCATAAGAAGAAAGACTCTTCCACATCACCTATAAGGTCTTTCTCTCCACCTCCACAACACCTCAGCCCTCTACACTCCCCGCCTCACTCTCCTCCACCTTGTTTTTCACCACAAGGGGATACAGACAGGGAGGATCATGATGATGACATGCAGTCACCTCACAACACCTACACTGATGACGACCTTCACAGTATCCCACCACAAGACCCCTGGGACAGTTATGACCTCCCAGATATACCTGTCCCTGAACCATACCCATCAAAAGCCTCACCTCCAGATGATGCTATAGGGTTTTCACAGGTGATAAACAGGGCAGCACAATACCATGGTGTCAAGTTACACTCAGACCCCCTGGAAGAAGACTTTTTACTAGAAACTTTTAGCCAGCCTCAAAAGTCTACCCATACTCTACCTATGCTTAAAGGCATTATTAAACATGCCCCTGAGGTCTTCAGAGACCCAGTTAGGGCTAGGGTTCTTAACCCAAGGATCGAGAAAAAATATAAACCTGCCCCTTCTGACCCAGCTTATATTAAAGGCCAACTCCCTCTAGACTCATTAGTAGTTGCTAATGCACGGAAAAGGAGCAAACTCCCAGACTACTGGTGAGACACCACCACCAGACAAGGAGTCCAAATTACTCGACGCATCGGGAAAAAGAGTTGCGTCTCAAGCAGCAAACATGTGGCGCATCGCCAATTCCCAAGCCTTACTGGCGAGATATGACAGAGCCCATTACGACGAGCTTGAAAAGCTCATTGAGCACCTTCCAGATCAGTATAAGACCAAGGCCAATGATCTAATACAAGAAGGCAAGATTGTCACAAACACCTCAATAAAGTGCGCCCTTGACGCAGCAGATACAGCAGCACGCACAATAAACTCAAGCGTTTTGCTGCGCAGACACGCATGGCTACGAATATCTGGCTTCAAGCAGGAGGTACAATCTACCATCCTCAATCTACCCTTAGACCAGGAACACCTGTTTGGGCCTAATGTGGACACTTCTCTAGAAAAAATGAAGAAGGACACAGACACAGCCAAAGCTATGGGAGCTCTACAAGCCACACCTAGCAGAGGTTCCTTTCGTCGCTCCTTATATAGAGGCGGCTCCAAAACTACAGCCACAGACACCACCTCTGCTAACTACAAAAACACCACTCAAACCTCCTCTAATAGAGGTTACTCCAGAGGTAATTACAGAGGTAATAACAACAGGGGTAGAGGACGCGGGTTTAACACACGCACCTCCCCTACCACCAAACAGTGACTTCCCTCCGTTTCCCCCGATCATTCCACTCCCGTCGGGGGAAGACTGTCAAAGTTCCTACCTGCGTGGAATTCCATCACCACCGACAGGTGGGTAATACAAATTATCCAGTATGGTTACTGCCTCGAACTCACTTCTACTCCCCCAACATACCACCCAGACAGCGTCCCATGTCCACGGAACATCTAACGCTCCTCAATCAAGAGGTTCTCTCTATGCTCCAAAAGCACGCAATAGAACCAGTCCCTCTACAACATCAGGGCACAGGGGTTTACTCACTATACTTTCTAATCCCCAAAAAGGACGGTTCCCTCAGGCCCATACTGGACCTCAGACCCCTCAACTATTACATTCACTCAGATCATTTTCACATGATCACTCTTCAACAAATACTTCCACTACTCCAACAAGGCGACTTCCTTGCCACACTAGATCTCAAGGACGCCTATTTCCATATTCCCATTCACCCTGCGCACAGGAAATACCTAAGGTTCATAGTGGACGGACAACATTATCAGTTCAAAGTCCTCCCATTCGGGGTGGCAACAGCACCAAGGGTTTTCACCAAGTGCCTAGCAGTAGTAGCTGCGCACTTACGAAGACAACACATTCACGTGTTTCCGTATCTAGACGACTGGCTAATAAAAGCCAAGTCACACAACCAATGTGTACAGCACACACTCCAAACAGTTCGGCTACTACACAATTTGGGGTTCACAATAAACCATACCAAATCGCATCTCCATCCCTCCTACATACATCAGTACCTAGGAGCCACAATCGATACCTCCAGGGCCCTTGCATACCCCAATCCTTCCAGGATAACAAGTATGCAAGCCCTCATCAACAAATTCCTACCTCAACACTACCTTCCAGCTCGAGTGTTTATGCAACTCGTAGGAATGATGGCCTCGTGCATCTTTATTGTCCCTCACGCACGACTTCAAATGCGGCCCCTGCAAGAATGCTTAGCACGTCAGTGGAACCAAGCTCAGGGCCAGCTTACAGATCTGGTGTTGGTAGACAGCCGCACTCATCGCTCTCTGCAATGGTGGAACATACAAAACATTTCCAAAGGGCGGCCGTTCCTAGAGCCAGTTCCACAAATAGTGCTCACAACAGACGCATCTCTCACCGGGTGGGGAGCTCACCTCCTTACCCACACAACGCAGGGCAGCTGGACCAAGTCACAAAAACTGCTCCACATCAACCACCTAGAATTATTAGCAATATTTCTAGCGCTAAAGTCATTCCAACCGCATCTTACTCACAAGACTGTCTTAGTCAAAACAGACAACATGACAGCAATGTACTATGTACAAAAACAGGGGGGACACACTCTCTACAGCTGTCTCGCCTGGCTCAAGCCATATGGAGATGGGCCATTCCTCAAAACATTTACCTCCTTGCAGAACACCTTCCAGGAGTTCACAATCACATTGCGGATCTGTTAAGTCGACAGACACAACAGATTCACGAATGGGAACTGCATCCGCAAGTTCTACAACCTTTTTTCCAAATGTGGGGCCATCCACAAATAGACCTGTTCGCCACACAAGAAAACACAAAATGCCCAACCTTCGCCGCCAGGTTCCCACACCCGTCGTCCAAGGGCAATGCAATATGGATGAACTGGTCAGGCAGATTTGCATACGCTTTTCCGCCTCTCCCACTCATTCCCCTAGTAGTACGCAAACTCAGACAACAGTCTCTAACAATGATCCTAGTTGCTCCCACATGGGCAAGACAACCATGGTTCACAACACTTCTCGAACTCTCAGTAGTTCCACACCACAAACTGCACCTCTCTCCACACCTCTTAACTCAGAACCATGGAGAGATCAGACACCCCGATCCAGGTCAACTGAATCTGGCAATATGGCTCCTGAAGTCCTAGAGTTCGGTTACCTTAACCTTCCACCTGAGTGTATGCAGGTCATTAAAGAAGCCAGACGTCCCACTACCAGGGCTTGTTATGCAGCAAAATGGAAAAGGTTTGCTATTTATTGCAATAACAACAATATCAACCCACTAGATGCCTCCATACAAAACATTATCTGTTACTTGCTGCATCTGCAAACATGTAACCTAGCATACTCATCCATAAGATTACATCTTGCCGCTCTAGCCGCATACTTACAAAACAGACAGCATTTGTCACTGTTTCGAGTACCTGCAATTAAAGCCTTTATGGAAGGCCTTAAAAGAATCATTCCCCCTAGATTGCCACCCTCTCCAGCATGGAATCTAAATATTGTCCTCACCAGGCTCATGGGTCCCCCATTTGAACCTCTGCACAAATGTGAGTTACAATTTCTTACATGGAAAGTAGCCTTCCTAATTGCAATAACCTCTCTCAGAAGAGTGAGTGAGATTCAGGCTTTAACCATACAAGAACCTTTTTTACAAATCCATCGTAATAAAGTAGTTCTCAGACCAAACCCCAAATTCCTACCTAAAGTAATTTCTGCTTTTCACCTTAACCAATCAATAGAGTTACCCGTCTTTTTCCAAGACCCAGACTCTGTAGCAGAAAGAGCTCTACACACACTAGATGTCAGAAGAGCCCTACTTTACTACATTGACAGGACCAAACCTTTCAGAAAGACAAAACAATTATTTGTAGCTTTCTCCCCACCACATAAAGGTAATCCCATCTCAAAGGCTGGCATTGCTAGATGGATAGTCAAATGCATTCAAATTTGCTACCAAAAGGCTAAACGCACCTTAATAATTCCCCTAGGGCACATTCCACACGTAAACTAGGGGCTTCTATGGCATTTTTAGGGAACATCCCCTAAATGACATATGTAAGGCAGCAACATGGTCTACGCCACATACCTTTACCAAACACTACTGTGTTGATGTACACGCAAAGCAGCAAGCTGCTGTGGGCCAAGCTGTTCTTAAAACACTTTTTCAGACTACTGCAACTGATACAGGTGACCACCGCTAGGGGAGACACTGCTATACAGTCTATGCACAGTGTACGATCTGCAGCTCATATGCCTCGAACGGTAAATGCTACTTACCAGTATGCATCTGTTCTTGGCATGTAGAGCTGCAGAGTCGTACACGCCCACCCACCTCCCCGGAACCTGTATCCGTTCCAGTATAATCTTAATTAGATATATTCACATGGACATCTTTTTCTTCTTACTGACTCCATCTTTTCCCATCATGGCGAAAAACAATCTAACCATGGAGTCGATGCCCATGCGCACTATCGTCCAAAGGAGGAGTCACCTATCTCGTGACTACAAAAGACTCTTCCAAGACAACAACAAAGTGCAAGCATCCGAGCCCAACACCAGATGGCGATCTCATGCACAGTGTACGACTCTGCAGCTCTACATGCCAAGAACAGATGCATACTGGTAAGTAGCATTTACCTTCTCCTTGTTACGCCTCACCTGGGAAGGTGTAGGTTTTTGGTGCATTCCCGGCTCTACCACTTCTGGTAAATCTGGAAATACATCAAAATCAATGCATGTTGCTTGGGAACACTCATGCAACACACATGGAAAGGGCTCCATGGTGCATAGTAATACAATGCAGTGATTTGCGCTGCATTGCATTACTCAAGATTTAAGAAGCCACTCAGGACCACACAAGATGGCCTGGCATGACTTCATGAATCTCATTTTTAATTTGCATCGCTCTTGCATGAGTGAAGCAAAGGGGCTTGTAAATATGCCCCTTAGTATGAGGCTGTCACTGAGGCACCATCTTCAGCGCAGCTAAACAACTGTATATATGGTGGAGGCTGAAGCTGCCCAGATTAAGACACATGACGGAGGAAATGGAAAGAGCTCTTCTCTTTAGAAGAAGAAACATTTCTGCAATGATACTTGAAAAGAAGGAGCTGTCAGACACAAATTCCCTACATGTTGCTCATGCTAGCAGTGACAACAGGGAGGACATTTCTCTTACACCTATGAAAAGGGGCATTTCTCACCCACTTATGCTGACTTTCAAACTCAGTCTAGAATTTGCCTAGCACCAGTAAGTGACTTAGGTAAAAAAAATATAATTATGAAAAATGTCTTATTTCAAAAATACTTAAAGATGCTACCATCTCTACACATGCATTAGAGGCATATAAAATATATATATTACACACTGTCACCTTGTTTCTGTGTGTTTATGCTTTTTACCTAATTTGAATGTTCTACATAAAATGCCTGAATTTAAAGAGTGTCCATAGTATGTTGCAGGCTTGTCTTCCTCACACTTCACTCTCTAAAAAGGAAGGGGGCTGGAGATAGAATTGTAAGGTTAAACTTGCTGTGGTCGGTTGGCAAAATATGAATTAAATCATATATGAACTGTGCCACTGATCCCAATATATTATTTTAAGATTTTTAGAGGGGCTATGATTGACAGTTCTCCATTAAAATCACAAACTTTCACCCCAGTGTGGCGAGTCAAAAGGTTGCAAAATATATGTATGTCAAGAAACACTTGAGGGAGCATAAAACGTAACATGTCACAGAAAATGTTGGAAACTGGTAATCAGGGCCATTTTCTTATGCAGTGTAGAGGAAATATTGCATCTAGTTTAATTTAGTGTTCAACTTTACAATGATATACCTTACCTTTTTTTAAATCTAATTCCATGACATGAATCAGGGTATTAATTAGGGTATTTCATTCATTGACTTTGCATAGAAAAAAAAGAGTACAGAAAAACGTCTCAAAAGGGTTATTCATAACAAAAAATAATTCAAAATATAATGTTACTCATGCACCACACAGATGATTGAAATTTGCTCTGTTTTTTTGTAACAAACTCAGGAGGATATTAGCAACAACTTGCGATAATTATCGCAAACCGCGCTTAGCGCGTTTTTTTTTTATCGCCGCCTATCGCTGGATATTATTGCGGAGATAACACGCTATTAGCAACGTTCATCTCCAATGCGATAAAATATCCAGCGATAGCGGCGAAATGCGTGAATATCGCTGGAAATCCAGCGATATTCACGCATTAACGCCATGGTGGACTTCGCCTGCGTTGCTAATAGGGGGAAGTTGTGTTAGCAACTGTTTCCAGTCGCTTTTAGTTGGGAACGCCTACCTTGCATGTCATTAGCGATAATTATCGCTGGCATGCAAGGCGATGGGAAAACGGGCCGCTTTCGCCAGAAAGCTGTTGCTAACGCCTGTTAGCGACAGCTTGCTGATAAAGCGATAAAAAAAAAAAAAAAAAAAAATCGCTGCTTTAGCGGCAAAAAGTGCAGCTAAAGCGGCGATAAAGCCCTTGCTAATATGCCCCTAAGTTTTTTATTTTACATTTTTCATGCTATGTTTAAAACCCAGAGGTAAGGTCCATAGTTTTAAATGACATGATAGACACATAGCTTCTGTTTGCATCTATCCAATTTTCTAGCACACACAAAAACAAGTTGAATGTCATATGCTTATTGAAGGTGAAGTCACAGAAAACTCTCTTAGGAAGAGTCACAGTTGTTGGACTAAGTTACTTGGTCTGATTTAGCAGGGTGATCCACACCAACGAAGTAAAGGTCCAGTGGACACATTTTGGCAAAGGGTTATGAAAGGCTTTACCAGGCCAAATGGGCAACCATAGTAATCAAACATGACAGGCACATGTGTGGCCTTTGTTTAAAAACTTCATAAACAGTACCTGTAAAATTATGAATATTTTAAATAAAGCTGATTATAAGAACAGAAACAAGTTAGTGATAAACAAGAATTAATGTAAAGATGAGGAATGGAAGTTTTCCTACACATGACAAGGACTCACCAGCGATTGTATAAAGTCAACGCCAAAACAAGATCATCTCTTCGCTTGGCTCAAGGAGATAACTGTAGTGAATACTTAGGGCCATATTACGAGTTTGGTGGTCCGCGGACTGCCAGATTGCTGGTGGTGCAGTGGTGGTGTGTTGGTGGCGTTTCAGCTCTGCCACGGTTTTCATGGTAGTTCCACCCCCATGAAAACCGTGGCAGAGAGAAAACAAAGGGGGCCCTACAGGGCCCTCTGGTGCCTCACGCCATGTGGATGCAGACAGGGGTGCACATCATGTGCCCCCCCCTGTGTGCATGCACACCAGAACCTGCACAGCAAGGAATTTACAGTCAATGACGTGAAGGAACTGTTTTGAGCATTCCTATTGCAGGGCCCATTTTTAGAGGCACCACCGCGGGAACGCCAAAACCCATCCCGCCAGCCAGGAGGAAACTCCTAATCTAGCAGGTGGCCCGACCACGGCTTTGGTGCAGTGGCCGCGTGGCAGTGGTGTACCGCCCGCTCCTGCTTTGCCAAAAGTCGCAATTGGGCCCTTAGAAGCTATTCTGGGGTATATTCTTGCTTTTCAGGGCTTACGAATGCTTTAAAAAAATGCAAGAAGGACATTGTTATCTATGTAGGACTATCTATGGACGGCCAAAAAATCTCCAAAGAGAAAAAGGTGAATCGGACTCCATGACCACAGAGTTCTTATAAGCGTCATATGTCTCTCCTTCTGTGGTCATGCTGCTCATGGCGCATCAATAATTTCCTTACTCACATTTGATGTTTGATGTAAGAAGTTGGAAACCACTTTTTTTATACTATTGATACTAATGCTCAGAGCCGCCAGCTTTGCAAATAGCAGTTTACTATGGCATCTGGTGCAGAAGTAACATGTACAATGTTAAACAGAATGAAGCTGAAAACATCATTTTCACACTATTTACATTTAGACATATATTTCATTACTTACTGCCCTTTTGAAACATAAAAACATCCTAGAGTTAATCTTAAAGACTTTTTGCGATTCTTGAACAACTACTGTAACAGTTGCTCCAACGTGTTGACAAATAGTAGAAATTTGGGTGTACTAAAGTATTTTTCAGTCTCAAACACTGATTCACAAAATGAAAGGGCTTGTGATAGTAAAATACATTTCTAATATGTACTAATCCCATTTTGCCATTCAGAAAATTGTTTCCAAATCATAACAAGCATTGGCAGTGCCAATAGGTCTCGCCCTATATTGGAGTTTAGTATATAAAAAGCATTAAAGAGTAGTGAAAGTATTAAAGAGCAGTGGTAGTAAAACGGAAAAAAAACCCAGACAACGTCAACAGAAAAGGAAAAAATAAATCACCTACCGTATTTTGTAATAACATGCAATGCTTATTATTAGTAAAATAAAATGCTGTGTTTTTTTAATATTATTTTTAAGTTTGACTGTTTAGTATTGTTGTATTAATCACACCAACAGACACAGCTTTAATTGGGCTGGGTCCTACCGGTGCTCACCATTGGTAGCTCTAAAAAGCTGGTGCCGAAACAACTGCATATGCACTGCGATTTACTTCCAGCCACACCTCACATGACTCCGGCATCTCTGCCCATGTCCGCTGGCAAAACGGAAAACAAACCCCAACAACGTGAACAGAAAAGGAAAAAAAAATAATCTACAGTATTTTTTAATAACACGCAATGCTTAATATTACTAAAATAAAATGCTCCGTGGTTTTTTAATATCATTTTTAAGTTTGACTATTTGATATAGTTGTCTTAATGAGCCCAAGAGAACCAGCTTTAATTGACCCGGGTCCTGCCGGTGCTCACCATCGTTAGCTCTAAAAAGCTGGTGCCGAAACAAGTGCATATGCACTGCGATTTACTTCCAGCCACACCTCACATGACTCTGGCATCTCTGCCCATGTCCGCTGGCAAAACTGAAAACAAACCCCAACAACGTGAACAGAAAAGGAAAAAAAAATAATCTACAGTATTTTTTAATAACACGCAATGCTTAATATTACTAAAATAAAATGCTCCGTGGTTTTTTAATATCATTTTTAAGTTTGACTATTTGATATAGTTGTCTTAATGAGCCCAAGAGAACCAGCTTTAATTGGCCCGGGTCCTGCCGGTGCTCACCATCATTAGCTCTAAAAAGTGCATATGCACTACGATTTACTTCCAGCCACACCTTACATGACGATACAAAAGGGGATGATGGACGGAACGTTTGAGCCAATCAAACACTCACCCCCAGTCAACTGATCTGGGTTTAATCCATCATCATTCTTTAGCTCACTCCACCACCCCAGTTCAGACATGGCCATATGCAAATCAGTCTGACCCTGTGCCTCATGGGAACAGTCCAGCCCGAACTGCCAAGCCATGTCTTCCCTGGACCGGAAACAAACATCCTAGGACCGGTTTCTAGGATGCTTTTTTCCGGTCCAGGGAGGACCTGGCTTGGCAGTTCGGGCTGGACTGTTCCCATGAGGCACAGGGTCAAGACTGATTTGCATATGGCTAGGTCTAAACTGGGGTGGCATGGTGAGCAAAAGAATGATGGATTTAACCCAGATCTCTTGACTGGGGGTGAATGTTTTGATTTGTTCTGCATTCCGTCCATCAATTGTGTGTCTTTTACACCTTACAAGACGCCAGCATCTCTGCCCATGTCCGCTGACAAAACGGAAAACAAACCCCCACAACGTCAACAGAAAAAGAAACAAAATGCTCCAACTTATTTTTTAATAACACCAGCTTTAATTGGCACGGGTCCTGCCGGTGCTCCCCATTGTTAGCTCTAAAAAGCTGGTGCCGAAACAAGTGCATATGCACTGCGATTTACTTCCAGCCACACCTTACATGACTCCAGCATCTCTGCCTATGTCCGCTGGCAAAACGGAAAACAAACCCCGACAACGTCAACAGAAAAAGAACTAAAAATGCTCTAATGTATTTTTTAATAACACCAGCTTTAATTGGCCCGGGTCCTGCCGGTGTTCACTATCGTTAGCTCTAAAAAGCTGGTGCCGAAACAAGTGCATATGTACTGCGATTTACTTCCAGCCACACCTTGCATGACTCCAGCATCTCTGCCCATGTCCGTTGGCAAAACGGAAAACAAACCCCGACAACATCAACAGAAAAGGAAACTAAAAATGCTCCAACATATTTTTTAATAACACCAGCTTTCATTGGCCCGGGTCCTGCCGGTGCTCACCATCGTTAGCTCTAAAAAGTGCATATGCACTGCGATTTACTTATAGCCACAACTTACACGACTCCAGCATCTCTGCCCATGGTCGCTGGCAAAACGGAAAACAAACCCCAACAAGTTCAACAGAAATGGAAACTAAAAACGCTCTACCGTATTATTTAATTAATAACACGCAATGTTTAATATTAGTAAAATAAAATGCCCCGTGGTTTTTTAATATAATTTTTAAGTTTGACTGTTGGAATAAAAGTCATACTGCAGTTACCATCAGGATAATTCATAACCGATGCACGTTAAAACATAAACAAAGGCACAGGGCTTTTTTAGGTCGGAATTGAAGTGAAACTACAGTTAAGATAAGGATAATTGCTAACAGATGCACGCTGAAACAGAAAAAAAGCCACAGAGCTTCTTTAGGTCAGAATGGAAGTCAGACTGCAGTTACGATAAGGATAATTGCTAACAGATGCACGTCTCTGTAAACAGGGGCCATTGCACGCTACACAGTGTGATGGCCAAACTAAATACTCACTAAGTGAAATTGCCAGAAGGAGAGAAGGGAGGGACTTTTACAACCCAACACCAATACAAAGGCTACATTTTTGAATGGCACAGCCAACAGCCAATAGAAAACAGTTAATTTTTTAATACACATAGAATACAATACAACATGTCTTGCAGACAGCGCAAGCGCTGTCTAGGCTCGAACCAAAAATGGGTTAGCTACCCATACGGAAATGCAATTTGGAAGGGGCATGAAGAGGCGTTCCTTCCAAATTGCAAGTCAGTTTGATATCTATCAACGGTTTACTACTACAGTTCCAGTTGCTAACCACTGATCAGTTTACCTACTCTGAATTTCAGGGGGGTTGGGGGGGTTCTCTTGAGAATCGGGATGACAGCCTCAGGGGGAATTAGCAGCTGTCCAGGGGATTTTTTCAAATCAAATCTTAGTATAACGTGCCTTTACTTCCAGCCAGTCCTGAAGATGAATATGCCCTTTTGCCTCAGAGCAGAAACGACATGGCTGTCATCACTGTCTGTAGATCATGTTACCACTAAAACAAACTTGGACAATTTCCCAATTCTAGCTAGAACATCCGCACAATCCTTTTGTTCTGAAATTGATAATAAAAGGGCCTAAAAATCATTGAGCAAAGACTGTGAAGACTACAGAGAAGGGGGACATGTGCTGGTGGATAATTAAGATTCGGGTAGGATTTCTTCAGGGTTGCACTGGCTTCATGTCCACCTTGTCAGTCAGTCAGTACCATGTGTTTATTTAGACATTAGTCTTTAAAACATTTACACAATACAAAACATTTGCATAAAATGAACTATTACTTAAAAAGTATAAAACCTTTCCAGCTAAAATCATGTCTAGAACCACAACTCTTAACTTAAAATTCCATTAGATATGTACACCAATAAAATGCTCAAACATTTGATAAAAATGAATTCACAGACAATAAAAATTGTCCCAGAGCACAGGATACATCTAAAAATCACATGTGCCCTAGTAAATTGACCACTTGCCACCTTTCTCTAATCTTGTATTTTTGTAAAATTGGTTTCAGCAATCTTTTTTATTTGCGTAGAAACCACAGGCAATCTAGTAAAATTTTCAATAAATCCCCTTTCATATTAAGACCACATTTACACATTTTCTTCTCATCCAAAAAAGGGCCCTGCACTTGAGAAACTTTCTCTGTGACCAATTTATGTAAAGTCCATGATCCATGTCCACCTTGTCATCCACTGACCCATATTCAGTCAAGGAATGCCCCCTCAGGTTAGACACCATAGCATTTAAAATCAGACTTTGATGAAGATACATATTGTATTTAGCCAGTTAGTAACATCAGGCTAGGATTTTTCTATTCCTGGAACAGCAGGTCTGTCACCTTCCTATTCATCTGTAGCCTATAGAAGGCAAACACTTGAAACTGCTGGAACATGGGCCAACTAAAAACTCATGTGGTCCACCAGACTCAGCAGAGTAGAAGGAAGATGGATGAACTTTGATAGGGCTGGTAGGGTTTCTCAATTGGGCAAGTCATTTGGTGCAGAGAAATTGCTTTAATCTACTAGTGTCTGGATTGCCTTTCGTCTTTCTGAGACAGATAAAATATGTACCATAATACTGTACTACAGCAGCACCCTATACTTAAAGTGCTGTGAATGTTAAGATTTGTGGCATTTAGGGCCACAAATAAAACTGAGGGCCTACTTTAAAGTTTGGCTGCCAGTTTACATCATCACAAATGTGAGGGTTATCCTGTGCACCTTATTACAAGTGCATTATATCTTGGTTAGTAAAGTAGTTCAGGGCCATAGGGAATCTCTTGTAGGTCACAAGCTTAACACATGCTAGTCTACAATTCATGTTCTGAGGAAATTGAGTGTCATTACGTTAATTAATATTAGTGCAGGTTATTGGATAAGTCAAAACGGCATTACTGGGTCCTCAGAAACTAGATAAAGAATCATGTGACATTATTTTATAAAGATAAAGAGTGTCCTACATCATTGCTTGCTATTTCTGGCATGAACATGTTACTTAAGTTGTTGTGATACTTTGCGGGCTTAAAACAGAAGGAAAATACACAGGCCCAGATTTATAAGCAGTTTACTCAGGTGTTGAGTCACAAAAGTGACACAAACCTCTGCAAAATATTTGTGGATTTCCTTTCCAGCGAAAAATAGAATTTGCTTAAAAGCACCTGAAAGCACAGCTTTGCATTACTCTGCATCTGCATCATAGGGGCATTGCATGGGTGGTACATGGTGCAAAATCTTACCTGTTAACAACAGAAGGCAAGGTTTTCCACCCAAAAATAATTCCACCTTTCCACTGTAGTGTGTGGCACTTTCTTGCTTTCTCCCTCATGCCATGAAAGGCAAGAAATGTGGCTGCTGTACTGCGTTGTGTGGCAGTTTTGTGAATCTGGGCCTCAAAATTCCATATATTACCTTGTAGTTTAACATAAACTGAGCTGGGATAAGACTTGCAAGAAAACTTAACTTCAATGTAAATGTAAATATCCAAAAGCCCCTTTAGAAAAAATAATGCTCGAATCCATGTCGAAGTTGGCATTGTGAAATCAGGCCCTGTGACTTTAATATCTAACTCCTAGCAATTATATATATTTTTGTATAAAAGGCTATGGCAATTGTACCAACAAATGTGGCTTAGAAAATAGCTGTAGGCTGCTGTGATGGGAGTCCAGTTTCGGACTGTGTTTTCCACCATCTGAGCATGGTACAGACATCAAAAATAAATTCAAGTGCTGTGTGTGTGTGTGTGTGTGTGTGAAGGGCTCGTAGAAAATTGTTCCATTCTCACTGACCACAATTTACGGTGGTGACCTGAACAGAGGAAATTATAGAACAAACTTTGTTAGAACAATTATGTTTTTTGTAAATTTTTGCAATTTGCATTTCTTAAATGTACATTTTGCTTTATTGTTGCAGCATAAAATAATTTCGAGCTGAAGGATCCACTGTTTGAATGTAGCTCAGATCTGGTGGGATCAGGGTGTTGGGTCAGTCACACCCCAAGCTGCTTTTTTGTGTAAAGGTGTATCTTAGCAGCAGAGCCCATCCCCCAGTCTGGTAAGGGGAAGTCAACTTCAGGGATTTGGCCTTTTGTAATGATAATGATCCTTTTGTTATATGCTAATGTACATTTGTACCTCTGCAGCTGGGCATCCTGATTCTGCCTTCAGCTGGTGCAGATAGTCCAACTTGTTCCAAAAGCCTTTACTAAGCTCAACAAAAACCTAAATGTTCGAGGTGATGAACAAAATGAGTAGAAACAATGATTCCTTCTTTGACGCATTTTTGTTTTGTTTTTTAGCCGTGTACATTCATTTTTACATCGCATCCACAATCCGCAAACCGGATGTAGTTTTACAGGTGCTATTTTCCATGTATTCGTTATTTTAAAAACACGCACAGGAGCAGTTTTTGCAAGAGAGTACAAAGTTAAGAATAGTCCCAAACGTGTTGCATCTCTTTCAAAGGCCTGGTGACTTGAATCTTGAGGCATTCCTTCATGAACAAGTAGCTAATGCACATAAATGTTCGGTTGTTTTAAAAAGATGGAACATACCGAAGCCCAAAAGCGTGAACACAGGTTTATCCCTATACTGAAGGCAATTTTTTAAACGTAATTGGGATGTGCAGAAAAATGAAGGCACACATTTTTACTACACATTCAACAGTGGATATGTTTTATAATATTCTGCTGATTTCATCTTGGGCTCAATTGTGGACTCATTAGAGACTAGTGCCACAGCTGTGGATATGCGCTGTGAGGCCATGAACAGACAACATAACAAAGAGAGTTAAATTTCAAAGGCCTCCGTAAAACTGCCAGTACTGTGCCAAATTGGGGCCAAACGGTTAAGCCCAACAACCTTGTGCAATTGTTGGTTCTTCCTCAGATCATCTGTGCCAGGTAATAAAAAAAGCAGCATGAAGTGAGTTATGTGGCAAAGCATGGTGTGCAGAGTTGTCTCCTTTGGGGAAATGAAACTCTTTTCAACGCAAACTGCATATTTTGGTTTATCAATCGGAGTCATACCAGGCAGGGACGCTCAACAGTGACTCGCATAGAAACCTGCATAGGCAGCTCCGTTGTGGTGGAGATGCGATCACAACTGTTCAGCTGTACTTGGCAAACCCCACACCATGTTTTCCACTTGCCATCTCCTGCAGGGATATGTGAATAAATTAGCGGTGTTTCTACCTCATCTAAAAACGTG
Organism: Calotriton arnoldi; assembly: GCA_963921515.1. Taxonomy (NCBI): domain Eukaryota; kingdom Metazoa; phylum Chordata; class Amphibia; order Caudata; family Salamandridae; genus Calotriton; species Calotriton arnoldi. Next base: position 755,460 of record CAWUFW010000361.1, on the reverse strand, counting down.
TGCTACATATGCTGTGATCCACTTGAGTCTCTCAGAATTTCTCCATCACTGATCTAATCCAGGAATCAGCTCCTCTGCCTCCGGGCACAACCACCCTAAGTCACACACTAACAGGTTCCTCCGCCAGTGCTCACTCCAGGGCTATCACACAGGCAGCATGCATTGGTCTTAGCCAGAAGCATTGGTGATTAGGAGAAATTCAAGACTTAGGTCAAGACTTCTAACTTGTGCTTTAGTGGTGACTGAATTCAATGCCAATAAAGATGATATATTGGCTAGTCTACCACTGCCCCCAAGATGATCATGATGTAGGGTAAGAGTGTAGAATGAGGTATCACATTGTGATCTATAGAAGAGTGTGGTCATGGACTAGAAAAGGCTTTAGGTCGAGAGCTCTTATCTGAGGAGTGCCAGAAGAACATGCTGCATTACACTACCATTTAAGTCACCATGATGTAGAACAAAAGATGGGGTTGATATGGTTGAAGGTCTTAGATATCTGGCATTTCATATAGGATCTTGAGCAAAAGTTGGTTTATTACCTCTATACACCTTTTCCAGCAGGTGGGTGCTCTTAGTGTTTCTGCAATAAATGTCCATATTTCCCACAGATGTATGGCTCTTGGGTCAGAGGGTTAGCTCTTTCCTCCTCAATCATGGACTTCTTCAGGCATAAAACACACTGCATAGAAGTTGATATGGATTCAAGGTTCTGTCCCTGTTCTTGTACATTTCCAATCAGTTTTTTAGATCCTTTTGGATAGTTACAGGAGTTTCCTGGGGTTGAATGGATTGAGAGCTTTTCTCTTGAGACAGTGGCATGCTTTCTTCCTTTCCGTCATATAATTAAACCCGTTGTCCACCATTTGGGCTCCCCAAGCCCAATTAAGGTATGATTTCAAGTTTGATAGACAATGCTTTGTTCATCAATGTGGCAGAGGACAGTACCTCCACCATCCTGAAGGACTACCACCCATCAAATTTAGAAATACCGGTTGCCTATCAATCAACTCTGTACCTTGTTGTGTTGTGTTATGTTAATTAATTATCTAAAGCACTTGAATAATCAAGGGTGTCTTGGCGCTAGCTCTAAATGCAGTGAAAGAAAAACTCTGAGATAGTAGAGACTCTAGGCATTGCTAAAAAGCTACGTTTTGAGGATTTTCCTGATTATCAGTAAATTAGGCATGGTTTTGATATGCAAAGGAAGCATGTTCCAAGCTTTTGTTGCAGACGCCCCAGGCTGAGCGTTTAAATCTAGGCATAAGAGCAAATTTTGCTGAAGTGGACCTTGAGGTCCGAGTTGGAGTATACCGCTTGAAGCTGTTTATTAAAAAGTCAGGGCCTAAGCCGTGAAGTGCTTTATAAGCCATGCAAAGTGCTTTAAAGTTAACTCTTTGTCTGATGGGCAACCAGTTAAGTTTCCTAATAGATTTAGCCACCGAATGGTGTTTTGGGATTTTCAACAGGAGACGGGCGGCCACATTGTGCAGGATTTGAAGTTTGTTAAGTACATGTTGATGAGCATTGTTATAGAGACTGTTGCAATAGTTTCGCTTGGATAGCACAGGGATGTAACTAGTGTTTTCTGAAGATTAGATGGGATAAAAGTAGTATCCTCTTTAGCATCCTAAGGGTATGGAAAGCTCCAAAAGTTACAACATTGACTTGATCAATGTAAGTCAATTTGTCATTGATTAGGACTCCCAAGTTGCAGTTTTACTAACATGAATGGGGAGAGAACCCAAGTCTTGTAGCCAGCAGGCCGGAGTCCAGAAAGAGGAATGGCTCCGAAGAGCAGTACTTCTGTCATTCCAGAATTGAATTTTAAACAATTCTCAGACATCCAAAGGCTGACTATCTGCACCCAGTCACAGAATCTGGCCCAAGTGCAGGAGTCCTCGTTAGCCAGAGAGATGACAATTTGTGTGTCGCTGGCGTAGGATGTAAGAGAGAAACCAAAAGATTGTATTAGGTTGGCCAAAGGGTAACATAGACATTAAAAAGTGTGGGGCTGAGTGAGGACCTCTGTGGAACCCTGCAAGGAAGACAGTAAGGCAGTAAGACAAATTCAACCAGACGAACAGACTGTTCTCGACCATGGAGAAATTAGTTAGGCAGTTCCCAGACTGTTCCATTGATTCGGATGTTGGCTAGGAGATCCATCAGCAGCCCGTGGTTAACAGTATCGAAAGCCACTGACAGATCGATTAGAATCAAGGCCGCACTTCCCCATTGTCTAGGTACAGCCTGATCTCTTCAGTGGCTTTATTTGGGCTGTCTCTGTACTGTGGCCTCTACAGAAGTCAAACTCAGTGATGTCAAATAGGTTGTGGGATTGAATAAACTCAACTAGTTGAGTATTTATCACTTTCTCAATGACCTTCACTGGCATAGGTAGACATGAGATGGAGTGATAACTGTTTGGATCAAGAGGGTAGAGGGAAGGTTTTTTTTATTAATGGAAGAACTGTCGCTTTCTTCCAACTAGTGGGAAAAGAGCCAGATTGGAACATTAAATGGAAGATGTCCATTAATTTCAGCACAATAGTCTTGGCTGCTAGCATGGCAATCCTAGGCGGACAAGGGGATCCGGTTCTGGTTGATTTGACCAATCTTGTGACCTCATATCTAGACGGTGGAGTAAACGCATTAAAGGTAGTACCCGCGCCAGTGGAGGTTGGGCTGGTCATGTCACAGTGGGAAACAGTGGGCAAGGTTGAGACTCTATTGAAAACATCTTTAATTTTCTGTAAGAAAAGGTTGGCCAAAATATTGCAGAAGTATTGACTAGTGTTAGTGAGCTTACTTGCTGTATCTGTTGTGAGTTTAATGACTGTTTTAAATAGTTCCTTAGTGGAATTTTTAGCTGCTCCGATCCTATTTGTGTAATAAGAAGCATTTTCTTTTAAAATCATAGCCTTATAGTCACTCAGGCATTTCTTGTATTTGACCCTTCTTTTCTCCTTGTGATCTGATCTCCACCTTTTCTTCTGTCTCCTGCAGCTCTGTTTGAGTGCCCTCAGGTCTTCTTAGAACTAGGGGACAGAAATATTGTTTCTCTTAGATTTAGATATCTTAACTGATGTCAGGGAGCAAGCAACTATGTCTAACCAGTGTGTGTCCTATGAGACAGCTGTGTCCAAGTCATCTGAGTGGGCTGATAGTGATTCCTCTAGCATATTAATGAATAGGTCTGATTGAATTTTGCACCAAGCACGAGAGGATATCATGTTTGGAGTGGTTCTGGGGGTGTGCTCAGGGAATCTGAGTTTAAATTCAAATAGGAGTGCACAGTAGCCGGTCCAGGCTAAGGGAAGAGTATTGACATTGCCCCAAGAGTGGTTGTTGGTCAGGATACCATCTAAAGTATGTCATGCCAGATGAGAAGGGTCTTCCACAGGTTGAGACAGGCCAAGGGATGACATAGTTTGGAAAAGTGCTGCTTTGTCGGTATCTGACAGGGCATCGAGGTGAAAATTTAAAATCACCCAAAACTGTATAGTCACTAGAGAGAATGTTGGCTTCCAGCAGGCAACTGAATTCTGGAGAGAAAATAAATCAAGGGCCAGGTGGGCGATTAAACAATGGACCCAATGAAAAACTCAGTTAGATATGTGAACGCTAAAGGAGACAGCCTCGCAGTGAGGTGACAGTAAGAAATTACAGGAAACCAGTAAATTGGTTCTATACATAATCGCTAAGATGCCCCCCTCCCCCCGACTGGTTTGTCCAGACGGTAGATGGCAAAACCATCAGGAATGGCTGCTAAAAGTTCCAGGTCAGTTGAGGAGTTGGCCCAGGTTTTGGTGCTAAAGGCAAGAGAGGGTTTATATGTTTCCATGAAAAGTAGAAATTCAGTACTGTTAAACCAATGACCTAGCATTCATGAGGACGCAACACAGATTTTTACAGGGCTTATTGCATCTTAACTGATGGCTGACGGAGGTCAAAGATGGTGAACAAGGCTCGGCTACTGGCGAGCCCAAATGTGAATCGCAAGTGTGACAAATGTGATAGCCTTTAGTTATACAAGAGAGGGGATCCAACTGGCAGCCAACAGTGCACCTACCTGAGGGATTAAGCGTGAGCAGTGCATTGCACCTGTAGATCAATTTTGGCTGCAGTTCTGGCCTGAAACCAACAGGGGACTGGCGCTCGGCGCAATCGGGGTGCGGTCAGGCGCGGACGGGCGCAGACAGTAGCAGAAGGGCTTGCCTTAGGCGCTCCTTTGGCCAGCAGCACGGACACGCTTTGCTTCCCTGTAAGTAGCCTGCCATAGTCAGGGGGCTTGGCAAGAGGCGTGGCTAGTGGAAAATGAAAACATAAAATGAATAAAAAGGGATAAACCCTTTGAGTATGACGCCCATGCTGTACTGGGAGCCAGGCACCTCCCAAAAGATGGCAGCCGAAACGGTCTACAAGGAAAGGAAACAGTGGTGGGTTCCTCTTCGTGCAGAGGAGCTGCGCTGACGAGCTTTGCTTACCTGCCTTGACTGTGAGGTTTGAATGAGCAATAAATAGCTGAAAGTGCTAGGTCTTTGTAGGGCACTGACAAGAGCTATATCCTTTTCAATGTATGGAAACTCACAACAGCATTGCAGTCTGGACTTACTTTTTTTACTATTTTATACAGTGCAAACTTGACCCGAAGGTATTGGAGCGCTTTACATGATTACCTGTTACATTACACAAGGTCACATCCCCTTTTTAGGTCGAGCTTCAATTGACCCGTTATATCTCTTCTGTGGGGTTTGGCACACCCACCATTTGCCATTGGCTGCTATCTGGGTCATTTACAGATGCTGGCTTGTTATTGTTGCATTTGCTTAAAGGTCCCTCCTTTGTGGGCTTAGCTGCCTCACTGGCGTTTTCACTAAGAGATCATTTTGTTTGGCCATCACACTGTAAAGAGTGTGACGGCCTCTCCTCCCTCCCGTCTGATTTATTTATATCTGTTTTTTGCCTGCACTCAGTGCCCCTGCCTGCATGCCTGAAATAAGATCAGCAACTGCGCACGTGTGTGCCTCGCTCGTTAAAGTCTTAGGTAAATATTTAGCCGAGCTTTGGCGTTTCCCACCAGGTTGTCCTGGTGAGGAGGACACACGTTTAAAGTCTGACGAAATTACGCACCCACACTTTGGGCTTTTTCGCAGATGTGCTTTGTGTGCCTGAGACTCTGTCAAGTGTAAATAAACACTTGCGCTCTGGGTTTTTCTTCCCCTCTGCCCTCCAGTGGCTGCTAAATGCACGGGCTGATGGAGGCCGGGTCCCATTAGATGCTGTCAGTGTTTACTTGGTTACATAATGAGAACCGCGATTTCCAGATAAGGGGGATACCGCCTCAATGATACCAAGATGAGAACTGTTGTCAGCAGCCCTGTTGGGACCACCTCAGCAGTCACAGGTAAAATGTGATGGATTGAAGCAGGACAGGGCCTTTGCAGCAAATCACCAGCAGTCTAGAGCTATGGGCCATCTTCAGGTCTGTGGGGTTCACTCTAACCTGCACCGTCACTTAACAGGTGCAAACGGCGTGCCATATTTCACCCTCCCTGATACTCCAACTGCCTCTCATTCATCAATCCATCGATGAAAAGCCTGATGTCAGCAAGGCGTCAGCATCCTTGGAACACCGTTTTTGACGCTGCCTTGCTAGACTGCATTTTTGAATGACGAAAGGTCGGAGCCCCTACAAGTGGAAAGCAATTTATTCCTACTGCCATATAGGGATGTATGCTGGGACTTTTTCTCAATGTGAAAAACTACTTATATGATTATTCCCTGACTGTAAAAGAAGAGGTAAGTTAAAAAAGGGTGCATTGGAATGTGGCCCATTGTAATTACCACTGAATGAGATTCACTCAAGCATCCCATGTATCACTTTTTGTGCTGTTCAACTTGGAGGCCAGACCAGTTTTCAAAAGTATACAATTATATTATGCCCCTTGGTACGATATGGCCTTGCGATACTTATATGGATTTGTGAAGAAGACGAAGGATAGCAACTATTGCATTTGGAGGAAGTGGCTTCTTTCCGCTTGAGTTACAGAAAACAAAATTGGAGCAGGATTGCAAATGCTTGTTTTTAAGGCTTCTGTATAGTAGTGCTCTGGTTGGTCCCGTGAGAGCGCGGGGAAGGAAGTGGTCCAGTCGGTAAGCTTGGATAGCCTCTGCAACCATGCTAGTCCGTTAGTTCTTGATCTGCTGAATGCCTCACCTGGTTTTAAGCGTGGCTGCAGGTGGTATGCAGCTCTATGCCACTGGCACATTCTCCCACTAAGCTATCTTTCTAGTTTGTGAGCATTAGCATTTTTAATGCAGTTCTAAGCCATGCATGCTTCCCCCTGTGAGGTTTGCGCTGCCTAGGCCATATGCTGTGGAAATATGGAGACATAATTCACATCTATGGGATACAGCATTTAGTTTCCAGATGTATCGCCTCAACAGGGGGTCGTAAGTGCTATACAAATAAAAAGCAGACAATAAGGACTCCAGAACGGACCAGCTGACCATTTATACTTAGAGAACAGATATTGTTTACTCTACCCATCAAGTCATAACCATAGCTTCTGGAGGAGAGATTAAAGAGAATATATTTACAATTAATCAATCGGGACTTGTATAGCGGCTAATCAACCTCGAGGGTATCCAGGAGCTAAAGATGTGTTTAGAATTAAAGGAGTGCACCCTTTAATTCAGGAATGCGTTTGGTCTGCTGATAGCCGAAAAGCTGTATATGGCACTTTCAGTCAGACCTTTAATATTTTAGCGAACTTGTTATGTTAAAAGTGAAACCACAAGTCACAGAACACAACTTGCTGCTGGCTAAAAGCCAGGCTGACGTTGTCACGCATTACTAGTTAGCCCTATAGTCAGACTTCTGCAACTGTCCCAATTGTAAGGCACACTCCCATTCCTCTCATTCTCTTGCTCTTTTTCTTGTCCGCTCCTTCTGTCAGTCTCTTTAACTTTAAATCTCGGTCGCATTTTCTTCCTCGCTCGCTCCTACCCTCTCTCGAGACCTCCCATTTATTTCTCCTTCTTTGTCTTTGCATCTTTCTCCTCCTCGTTTCTCTTTTTGGATATTACTCCACCCTCTTCCCTTTATATTCCACTTCCTCTATTTCTCCCATTCTCCCCTCTCCCTGTCTCACATCTTCTATTTATTTTGATCCCTATATTTCTTTCTTCACTCGTGTTTGTTGTCCTTTTCTTTTTTGATGTTTCCTTTCTCCTCCTCTTTTCATTTTACTCTCTCTCGTTCTGTTGCATTTCACTTTCTCTATTTCACAGTTTCTTCCCTCTCTGTCTGACACTCTCTCTCCTTTTAGCAGAGCCTTGAGACCCTTACGGGTGAGTAGTTGCGCTTAATAAATGCCTTATTGATTGATATTCGTCATACTCCCCTTGTTATTTAGTTTAGTTTAGTTTATAGGCTTATATAGCGCATGAATCACCCCCTAAGGGTATCTCGGCGCTCGTGGATTTGCAGAAGAAGTAGTTGCAGTGGGCTGGTCTAAAAGAGGGCTGTTTTTAATGCCTTTCTGAATTTCAAATGGTCTGGACATTGTCTTAAGACAATTGGAAGTTGGTTCCATAAGATTGGTGCTTGATATTTAAAAGCTTTTCCACCTGTTCGTGCTTTTTGATCCTGGGGATTTGGAGCAAGGATTTCGAGCTTGATCGCAGGTCCCTTTGGGGAGTATACTGATGGAGCCTCTCCGCCAAGTAGGAGGGTCCATTTCCCCATATTGCCTTGTGTGTCAGGCAACAGATCTTAAACTTCACACGTTTCCGCACAGGTAACCAGTGTAGCTGGTGTAGAAGAGGGAGTGAAGCTGATCTGTGGGGGCGTTTAAAACTAAACGTGCTGCAGTGTTTTGTACCATCTAAAGGCATTTTAGAGAGGACTCGTTGGCCGCGATCAGTAAGCCATTACAATAATCTAATTTACTCAGCACCAGGGTTTGGATCAGGGTCTTACGCAAGGGATCGGGAAGATAGGGAAAAACTATTCTCAACAGGCCCAGCACATGGAAGCATGAACCTACAGTATGCGTTACATGCTCTTTCATGGTTAGGGTCTGTTCAAGACGCACCCCTAAGTTCTTTGCCGTTGTTTTTGGAGACGGGGCGGTTTCCAATTCTTTAGGCCACCAATCTGGAGCCCATAGTAGTGGGGCTTCTCCGAAGAGCATGACTTCAGTCTTTCCGGCATTCAGCTATAAGAAGTTGTTTCTCATCCATTGCGAGATGGCCAGCATGCCGGAAGAGAAGGTGGATTGGGCTGTCTGGGATGTCTTATTGAAGGAGAAGGTAAGTTGGGTGTCATCTGCATAGGATATTGGGACGAGTCCATAGTTCCTCAATAGAGCCGCCAAGGGGGCTATATAGATGTTGAACATGGTTGGGCTTAAACATGAGCCTTGAGGTACTCCCTTGGTCAGTTCTTTCGAATTGGACCGATATGGGCCCAAGTTGATGGTCTGGGTACGATTGGAGAGGAAACTAGTCATCCATTGCAGCGCCACTCCCCTATCCCGGCTTCCCTCAGTCTCATGAGCAAAGTCTGGTGATCGACCGTATTGCATGCGGCGGAAAGATCTAATAACACCAGGAGAGTGGGTTGGCTCTGATCTAGTGCAAGCCTGATGTTATCGGTTACGGCCACCAGTGCAGTTTCCGTGCTATGTTTGGGCCGGAAGCCCGATTGAGATGGATCCAGGTAGCCGGCCGATTCTATATGGTCAGATAGGTGTATGTTAACATGTTTTTCCAGAACTTTGCTCAGATATGGTAAGAGGGAGAAAGGGCTTAGGTTAGAGAGATCTTCCATGGACGCCTTGGTTTTTTTCCGGATAGGGATGATCTGAGTCGCCTTCCATGTTGAGGGTAGGTGGCCTTCCTTCAGAGATTGGTTTAGTAGAGAACAAATGGGATCTGATAGTGATTTTGCAAGAGAGGCAGACATTCTTGCAGGTAGGACATCAAGAGGAGAGTCAGATTTTACCTTGCACATTAGTATTTCAGTCTCTTCCCGCGTTAGAAGGGGGAAATTCAGCAACGTTTTTAGCCTAGGACTAGGAGGAGGTACCATTATGATGTCTGCCGATGGAAGACAGCTGGTCGTGGCGATCTTATTATAGATGGTGTCTATTTTCTGTATGAAGAAAGCACTTATTTTGTCACAAAGATTGAGAAAAGCTTTCTTCCAATTTGCAGGCTTTGGGACAGGTGAACGTTTTCAGAATTTGGTACAGGGCTTTAGGGGTGTTTTCAGCTTGGCTAAGTTGTTGGGCTATATGAGTTTTCCGAGTACGCTTTATGCTTTTGTGGTAGAGGGAGACAGACCTGTACTTTTCTTTATCATCTTTAAGATGGGTACGGCGCCATCATCTTTCAAGGTTTTTGCAGCAGCTTTTTTCCTTGTGAAGTTCCGGAGAGAACCACGCTGCCTGGGTTTGCCTGGATTTGTGTGAACCGGTTATCAATGGGGCAATCAGTTTAATAGCAGCTAAGGCTTTATTGCTTCACTCTCAATACTCTATTCCCCTGATCCACAGGTTTTGCGTGTTAGACCTTTAAACCGCGCATGGAAGAGCAACATAATTTTAAGTGCCGCAGTAAACTTACCAAAGTAAAGACGTGTCCACTAAATTACTTAATAAGACAACTAGAAGAAAAGTAAATTGTGTTTACACCACAAATGCCTTTGTGATTGGCTGCTGTTACTGCTTATTATGGGTGTTTTTTAATTGTGTGCACGGTTTAGGAATTGGATGTGATGCAATAGTTGTTGTTGTTAAACTTCTATTATGAAGGGCAACATAGATCGGTTCTGATGACTTAATAAATCCAAAAGTTTTTAAGATGGCATTCACGCACCCCACCTGTTGACTTTGAAGTTTTATCAAAAATCGCATTTTGTGCATCCTTGAGACACAGAGATTTGTAACACCAGAGTGCTGGGGTTTAGTTGCCACTACTCATTTGCCCAGGTCCCAGCACTATGTACTCCTGTCCACAGAAAAGCGATGTAATCCTCAAACAAGATGGAAGCTGGACTGACTAAACTGGCAGTCATACCGTACGCACACTGATCCTCCCCCTTGACTCCATGTATGGTCAAAAGAGGTAGCTACATCAATATGCATTCTTTCCAGTAAGATGTGTAGAAGTGGCCGTGAGGTGACAGTTAACTATAGAACAGACCTCTAATAAGAAAACCTGCTTTCTATGTAATCTCTATTAACAGTGCACAACACTGGCCTCACAATATTCTAGGCAGCTTTATTTAATAAAAGACAGATTGGTGTTAATTGTTCCCTTCGTTCCTAGCATCTATCAGTCAGTATACACACATTCTTGTTGTACATAGCCTCCTTACATCATAATTGGCACATGAAATCACAGTAGATGTTGTAACACCCAGGATAACGTACTGCATCGCTAAACACTTATAAGGTGCCAAAGGCGAGACCTATTGGCTATGACAATGCTTATTTTTGTAGGCACTGGGAGAGTATGTGAATTGCCCAGAATCACAGAATGTTGAGCCGACATGCCACATAGGCTCCCAATTAATTTTAATGACAAATAAACCTCTGTATGACTTTATGCTTGCATTTCTAAACTACACATATTGCTTTATTAATGTTTACAAACTCGCTAAAAGAGGTAGGCTGGGTTCAGTCTCCGGATGATTAAACCTCGTTCTGCTCTCAGTGTCCCAGTCAGTCACATCTCATGTTGCCTTTCCCTGCAAAGGTGTCGTCTTTTCAGCAGGGCCCATCCCCCAGTCTGGGAGAGTTTCCTGTTCAGGAGATTCCAGCGCACTGGTCTCTTGACGAGCTAATGTACCCTTTTGTTATGCGCGAAGGTGCATTTGCATACCTGCGCCTGGCCATCCTGAAACCTTACAGGTTTTTTTTTTCTTAAGGCGGCCAGTATTATCATTCCAAGGGGCAGAGGAAAGGCTATTTAAATCGGGTAAAGTGATTTCTCTTTGAGCAGACTTGCAAAGTTGTTTTGCTTAAATCCTTGCGCATAAAGTTCACAGGCATGTTTTTCAAACCATTCATTTCACGGACATTATGCAAGGCAAATATCTAATCAATCGTATATTACTGTTCTTGATTTCTCGCTCGTAAGGGTCGGGGATGCTTCAAAACGCCTAACATTACCACTTCAATTTAAACTCAGTACTTTTGCAAGTTTTGAAGGGTAGCTGATATGTGCTTAATAAAAAACGAAACACCTTTTATCACCGGTGTGTACATGGACAATTGTTTTCTGTGCCCCACACGAAGTGTTTCAAGGTGAAAGTTAAAAAGGGCATTTTTAGGACAGTATTACTCCATTCAAGATAAAAATGCAAGTTAAAAGAATCCATTAATTGTATGTGCAAATGATAAATTATAACAAGTTCTGTCCTTTTCTTTGAAACACCCTTCCTTCATACCAATGTAAACTCTAATCCCATTTAAACGCAAACAGGGCGCACATTTCTCATCCCAAGCATTTTTACTGCCAGAATTTTCATCAGGAAAGAATGGGGGAAACATACATTTTGCACATTACCTCATCCCCCAGTTCTAAGTGCAAAACTGAGAACAGTGAGCACATTACTCATCAGTAATTACCGTACCCCTCGCTTGATTTATTTCTAACTTTTTCTATGCAGCATGCCTCTTATTGAAGTGGCATGTTTGTGCACTTTGCAAACAACAAGACAAAGCAACAGTATTTGCTCTTAGATTAGCCCTCACATTAAAATAAGAGCAATAGGTTTAACCATTGGTTAAATTCATATGATTTTAAAATGAGTGCTGTGCACTTCAAGAATAGAATATTCTCTTTCTCCCTAAATGATATGTGTTTCGGATTGTCCAAACTGTGAAGGGTGTATATATGTAATGTGCAGGTATGAGGGGACAACGGGCTACAAAGGATGCAATAGATTTCCAGCCTGACAGCCAGCACCGCAGCTCCATGGTGTCTGCTGTGTCTTACTATGCACCACCAAGTATCCATGTGGCAATGTAGAGCGCAACCCTAGAGCAATTGAGCTTTCAACAAGGGTGGGAGCGTTACGTAATGATCTAGGATTGGTTACAAAAAACCAGAAGGTTTGTAGATTGTGAATCCCATCATGTGGGGAAGTAGTGCTCTCTGATGAGATGTCAGGAGTGAGTGCTCCACAGAAGGCCACCAGTAACACGCTTAAATACCCAGTGATTAATGTGTTTTCAGTCAAAGAAGGCAATAGGAACAGAACTCTTAGGTGATATTCCATTGTTGATGCCTTCAACACTATCGGATGCAATAAGACACCTGGCTAGAAAATGCAGTGGTGTGCCTTGGAGATTCCTGAATTGCAAGAGTGGCTTGCAATGCAGATAAAAGAATGGTCTGAAGTGATGTAAGGACGTGATAGAGACACGGCACAGTTGGCCATATACATACAGTCTATTGAACACAAGGATATTGGGGAACACTGGATAAGACCACTTGAACATGAAAGAAGCCCCACCCTGGGATGAAAAGCCTGAGGGTGGGGTGCTACCTACAGGCCAGCTTCAGAGCGGTGCTGCTGGTGAAGTCGCATCTGGCGCTGAGCTCAGGGAGTGGGCTATGATTAGAAATAACGTATGAGCTTAAAAGCACCTGCTGCAGAGTTCCTTGTGTGTACATCAGTTTTCAGACAACAATAAAAGTCCCAAGATAACTCTGGTGATTAATGTTCCTGCTGGAGAGAGTTTTGAGTTTTGGCTAGTGGTAGGTTTGATTCATCATAAAGTAGCGCAGAGGGTTAATATTGGGGGTGGGTGAAACTTGCGTAATTCAGTATAGTGTAACCAAGTGGAATTATCTAAAAATTCTGTGATATCATGTATAATTACGCAAAAAGAGTAATTCTAGGTTTAGTGCTATTTCTTAATGCAAAAATACACCCTTGCGTCAAAAAATAGACACGAGAATGCTTTTTATGCTAAGAAATAGTACTAAATGCAACAGAACACGAACAGCAAGGAGCTGATCGTGCTTTCTAAATGTGCTCTTGGGGTAGGTTTTTCACCAAATTTACCCCCTGGTATTTAGCACTATTTTCTTATTACAAAATACCCCCCTCACATCCGAAATGGGCGCAAGAAGGCATTTTGCACTAGGAAATAGTGCTAAATGTGCTGTTGCAGCAGAATTTCCCTCCAACGAACTCCCAACTTCTAGCTCTAATTTCCATTTTAGACGTGAGGATGCATTTTACATTAAGAAATAGCTCAAGCCATCATTTGCAGTCACTAAATGTTTTCACCCGGTAGGATTGTTTTTCCCCAAATTACTCTTTGGTACGTGAGATGGTGTAATTGCGTTCTTATCAGTATTTCTATGTCAAAGAGTAACTACCGAAAAGGAATTACCAAAATTACTCTGATTAGCGTGATTAAAATTATGCCCAGGCCTAGTTAATAAGCCTACTGCAAAGACACTTGCTCAGTGGGTAACTGCTCTTGTTGCAGAGATCTTTATCTTTCTTGGAGTTCATAAATTACAATCCTAAAATAACACAGTGACCTATGAACTGTCATCAAAGAGCTGCATGCAGACTGCATGGTATACGTTAGAACGTAATGTTTTTCCCCCAGACTTTCATTATCTTATTGTTGCTAAAAACACTTTGGATAGCAGTAGTAGTACATTCAGATTAGAAAAGCCAATCCCAACCACTGTGGTATGTGTTAAATCCAGACCAAACGCTCAATGGATGACATGCGATTCCTACACCTCGTAATCCTCGGTGTCTTATGTAGCATTACCTATAGACTAATTTAGATTCATTGTCCCTGTATAATGTGTGTGACGTATGGTGCTCTGACAACCTACACTGGTATGAGTAGCACTATAAAACAAATGCATGTGAGAGAGGGGCTATGGACAGATGAGGGGCACATTTGAAGGGTTGTAGTGAGGTCATCCATGCAGAAGGAGGCCATGGGGTGGCACCAAAAAAGGCTGTTGCATCAGTACCACCAGCACTGAAGTCGACTCTGGCTAGCTAGTCCACCAGATGAGGGTCAGAGTCTTGGAGTGAATTGACTTTGTCATGGCAAAAAAGGACAAGGGCTCTGAACATTGGGCCTGATTAGCCCTCTAAGTTATTGCTAAACATGATCAGAACTGTTTACATCGTATCACAGTGCAGTGCACCATCATTCTTTAATTGAAGATAAGGATCACATGGCAATAGTGAAGTATTCCGACTCAAATAGATTTTAGAAATGCTTATAAAACCACTAACAATTTTCAGACACAGAACGGCTAAATTCAATAGCAGCATCATGTAAATAACGTTTTATGTAGAGAAAAGGTTAATTTACATTAAAAATATTTGGATAAATATAGGATGAGGGAGCTTTCTCTTTGAAATGTGCATCCTTTCAGCTGCTAGGATATGTTTCTGGTGAGCAATGTGTGTTTAAATGCAAAGTGTGTTTAGGACTGCAGTACCACCTCCTGCCTACAGGGGCAGAGCGAGCAAAAATATAAACACACTTGATGAAACACAGGTCCCCACAAGGCAATTTTTTAAAAAGTTGTAAAAATTGACACAGATGTTCCCAAAGTCATTTTTAATAATTTAGAAGACATTGCCTTGTGGGGACCTGGGTTTAGGTCCCCACAGTGCAATCAAGTCCCCACAGCGTGAGTGTGTTATCATGCCCAAGTCCCCACAAGGATAGTAACACAAACCCACACGCACACACACACACACACACCCCCCCCGTGCCCAACTCCTGGGTGTCTACCTATCCTCCAAAGACCCCAACTTACCTCTCGAAGTGTTGGTCGCTCCTGAAGAGTCGACGACACATGCAGCCTTTGTTTACCTTCCAAGATCTCCATTGGTCAACATTGAGCGCCCGATGGCTCAAAAGCACCCAGCCGCCCGAGTGGCCCTGGCAGTGCAACCTCTGTCCTAATCCACTTCCCCATTTGCCCTGAGCAAGTGACCAGGAGCCCAGCCGCGTGGCCTGCTAGCCAGCAGCCACCAACCAAGGGCCCCCTGCCTGCCATAGGATAACATTGGGCCTAACTCACTCTGCACCCGGCCGCCCCTGTGCCGCTGGGGGTGAAACAACTGTACTTACCTGACCCTGGGAGACCCCTGAGTCTATGCCCAGAACCTTAACTTTGCCAGTCAAGTACTTACCCAAAAAACGATAACTCACTTACCTTCCATAGGGTGACATTGGCTGGCATCACTGGAAAATTGTTCTAAGTGTGGAGTTTCTCAACTTTAAAATATTCACCTAAAATCAACCGAGTAACTAAAACGAAAATACTCACCTGCTATTAGGAGAGATCCCAGTGCTGGATCTTGGTGCCCAGCCCTGACCCTGAAAAAGTAATCACAACGTTACTTATCGCTAACTCAGTTTTCTTCCATAGGGACCCATTCACTGGTTTTCTGTGAAAATTCTTCTAAGTGTCTACTTTTGAAATACTAAAATATTGCCTAAAAATCACAACAGTAACGAATTCCGATTTACTCACCTGTCATCAGGAGAGACTTCAGTGCTGCATCTTTCAGCCCAGTACTGACCCTGCAAAGTAATTTTTACCGTACTGAACAGTAACTTGAAATTCCTTCCATAGGATATCATTGCCTGCTTTTTGTTGAAAAAGTTTCTAAGTGTCGATTTCTGAATCTTACAAATATTCTTTAAAAATCGTGCCAACGATACAAACGTAATTACATGCCTGTTTTAGATAGATATCCCAGTGCTGAACCTGAGACTCCAGCACTGGATTACAAAAGTAACCTAAACATACTTTAGGTTACTTTAGGTTTAGGTGCCAGGTAGGTCGCTCCCCCGCCACACAGCTCCGCCTGTGTTGTCCTGCCCGCTGCTGCTGCTGGTAAGCTCGCCCCTCTGCCGTTGCCTTGGTGCCCGTTTTGCCTCTGTCCCCCTCGTGCCCCCATTTTGTGTGTCCTTTTCCTTCTGTCTCCCTTCGTGCCCCCATTGATTGTGTCCATTTTTGCTTTCGGTCTCCCTTCGTGCCCCCGTTGATTGTGTCCATTTTTGCTTTCTGTCTCCCTTCGTGCCCCCGTTGATTGTGTCCATTTTTGCTCTCTGTCTCCCTTCGTGCCCCCGTTGATTGTGTCCATTTTTGCTTTCTGTCTCCTTTCGTGCCCCCGTTGATTGTGTCCATTTTTGCTTTCTGTTTCCCCTCGTGCCCCCATTCTGCTGTGCCCAACTTTGCCTTCTGTACCCCCGCCGCTGCGTCCCCTGCGTCCCCACCCCCCTGACTGCCCATTTGCTGCCCCTGCCTCCCGCCTCCCAGCTGCTCCTCCCTCCCAGCTCCCCATATATGGCGTCTGCTGCACGGCCGAAGGCGCGCCTAAGGCAAGCCCGTCTGCGCCTGGACCGCGCCCAGCGCCAGAAACCCTGGGCCGCGCGCCCCCCGCTCCAGCCTCGAGGACCGACGCCGTTACGATGCCACCACACTCCACGCTCTCAACCCCGGACGGAGAGACAACTGCTTCAAGGCCGCCCGAAACGCACACATGGCCCCTTCACCTGCCGGAACTGCAGATACACCAGCCTCAGGGCCACCGAAGCGCCCGCCAAGAAGGACCTCAACCACCTCCGATGCATCCTACTGAACACCCGCTCCGCACGCAAACACGCCGTCGAGCTCTGGGACCTGCTCAACTCCTCATCACCAGACGTCGCCTTCCTGACAGAGACCTGGATGAACGACTCCTCCGCACCCGACATCGCCATAGCCATCCCAGACTGCTATAAGATCACCCGCAGAGACCGCGTCAACGGAGTAGGAGGAGGAATCGCCATCGTCCACAAGAACTCCATCAGGGTCTCGACCAGCACCGACGACGTTCTCTGCATCGCCGAACACATGCTCTTCCAGATCCACACGGACCCCAACATCACCCTCAGAGGCACCCTTGTCTACAGACCCCCTGGGCCCCGACCCCAGTTCAGCGACTCCATCGCCGACTTCATCAGCACGCACGCCCTGACTTCTACCGACTACATCCTCCTCGGAGACCTGAACTTCCACCTGGAGAACAACAACGACAGCAACTCCACCACCCTGATCGACAACCTCGGACTGAGACAGCTCGTCACAACACCGACACATTCCGCCGGCCACACGCTCGACCCCGTCTTCTCCTCAAGCTCCCACGTCTCCTTCACCCACACCACGGAACTCCTCTGGACCGACCACCGCTGCATCCACTTCACCTTCCAGAAACCCACCACACACCACCGCACCCAACAGATCCCACGCCGCTGCTGGAGCAAAGTCACCGAAGACCAACTACGGGCAAACCTCGCTCTCAGCCCTCCCTCCGACCCATCCAACACCGACGACGCTGCCTGCAACCTCAGACGATGGATAGACGACTGTGCCAACACCCTCGCTCCGCTGAAAAAACTCACCTACAGCGACACCACCAAAAGAGCCAGCTGGTTCACCCCAGAACTCCTAGCCTCCAAGCGTACCTGCCGGAAACTTGAGAAGAAATGGCACAGTGATAAGACACCGGACAGCCACGCAGCCCATAAAGACGCCATCCGTAACCACCACCACCACCTCATCAGGTCCGCCAAGAGAATCTCCTTCAAAGACCGCCTCGACAACAACGCACACAACAGCAAGGAGCTCTTCAACATCGTGAAGGAACTCTCCAACCCCAGCTCCAACACCAACGACATCCCGCCGTCGCAAGCCCTGTGCGATTCCCTCGCCACCTTCTTCCACCGCAAGATCGCCGACATCCACAACAGCTTCAACACCCAGACAGCCCCCACCAAGATAGATACTCCAGACCCGCCGCACACCATCGACCATGACCCCTTGCCAGCCTGGGCCAGCGTGAACATCGATGACACCATCAAGACCATGGGCACAATACACTCCGGTTCCCCGTCAGACCCTTTCCCGCACCACATCTTCAACAAAGCCAGCAGCTCCATCGCACCCCACCTGTGCAACGTTATCAATCTCTCCTTCGAGACCGCGACCTTCCCAGAGAGCTGGAAACACGCAGAGATCAACGCCCTACTCAAAAAACCCAAGGCGGACCCAAGAGACCTCAAGAACTTCCGGCCCATCTCCCTGCTTCCGTTCCCAGCCAAGGTCATCGAGAAGATCGTCAACAAACAGCTAACCCGATACCTCGAAAAAAACAGCATCCTGGACCCATCCCAATCGGGGTTCCGCAGCAACCACAGCACTGAGACTGCCCTCATCGCCGCCACCGACTACATCAGGACCCTGCTGGACAACGGTGAGACCGCAGCCCTCATCCTGCTGGACCTCTCCGCCGCCTTCGACACTGTCTGCCACCGCACTCTACGCGCACGCCTCCACGACGCAGGGATCCGAGACAAGGCCCTGGAATGGACCACCTCCTTCCTCGACGGCAGAACCCAGAGAGTCCGCCTCCCACCTTTCCGATCCGAAGCCTCCGAGATCATCTGCGGCGTACCCCAGGGATTTTCCCTCAGCCCAACACTGTTCAACATCTACATGGCCCCGCTCGCACGCATCGCCAGACAGCACGACCTCAACATTATCTCCTACGCCGACGACACTCAACTGATCCTCTCCCTCACCAAGGACCCCTCGCCACCAAAGCCAATCTCCATGAAGGAATGAAGGCCGTCGCCGATTGGATGAAGATCAGCCGACTAAAGCTGAACACGGACAAGACGGAGGTCCTCATCCTCGGCTCCAACCCCTCAGCCTGGGACGACTCCTGGTGGCCAACGACGCTGGGAGCAGCCCCGACACCCACCGACCACGCACGCAACCTGGGAGTCATCCTCGACTCCACGCTCTCCATGGCCAAGCAAGTCAACGCAGTCTCCTCCTCCTGCTTCAACACCCTCCGCATGCTTCGCAAGATCTACAGGTGGATCCCGACAGACACAAGAAGAACAGTCACCCAGGCCCTCGTCAGTAGCAGACTTGACTATGGGAACGCCCTCTACGCGGGAGCCCCGGCCAAGCTCATCAAGCGACTGCAACGCATACAAAACTCCTCCGCACGCCTGATCCTCGACGTACCACGCCACAGCCACATCACCCCCCACCTGAGGAACCTGCACTGGTTCCCCGTCGACAGGAGGATCACCTTCAAACTCCTCATCCACGCACACAAGGCACTCCACAAAACTGGCCCAGCCTACCTCAACAGACGACTCTTCTTCTACGTCCCCAACCGCCAGCTCCGCTCCGCCGACCTCTCCCTCGCCACCGTCCCTCGCATTCGAAGAACAACCACCGGCGGCATATCCTTCTCACACCTCGCCGCCAAGACCTGGAACACCCTTCCACTAAGCCTACGACAGACCCAAGACCTGCTGACCTTCAGGAGGCTACTCAAGACCTGGCTGTTCGACCAGTAGCAGCAACCCCCCCCCCCCTTCCCTCTCCCCAGCGCCTTGAGACCCTCGCGGGTAAGTAGTGCGCTCTACAAATTCTGTGATTGATTGATACTTTGCTTGCAAACTGTATTTCCTTCCATAGGATAACATTGGTAATTTTACCCAGAAAAGTTTCGAAGTGTCAACTTTTGAAATACCATAATATTCCTCAAAAATCACTACTATAACCAAAACGCTTTTACTTAACTGTTTACAGGAGATGTCCCGGGACTGAATCCAAGATCCAGTCCTGTGGTTAGAAAAGTAATCCACAAAGTAATTAATTGCATTTAACCAAAACTTTCCATTGAGCTCAATGCTGCATTGTGTTTGAAATTGTGTTGCCTCTTGCAACAACTGTGACTGTCATCAAAAAGACTATTGCCTATTTGAAAAGTGTTTAAACAAAGCATTTCATTCTGAGAAAGTATATTTTGATTCCTATTGTTGGTTCTAAAATAAAACAAGCCTATATTTTTATATACAAACCATTGGCCTAGAGTTCAGTTCTTGAGTGTGTGGCTTCATTTGCTGACTGAGTGTGTTCAACAAATGCTTTACACTGTCCTCTGATACTGCCTTACTGCTCGACCAAGCTACCACTTTAGAGAGTAAGGTTATATCTAACTTTAGCCTCTGCCTTACCATTGGGGAACTGTGGACCCTATACACCCTGTACCTTACTTTGGTGCAGTATATATAGTCACTTTCCTACATCTTTGTTTCGATTACAGTAGTTACTGATAATGCAATGCTTTAGAGAATACACTACATATACTTTGTATAGGCTTTTTAGTAGAATGTCAAGTAGATTACTTTACAGATTACTTTTCTTACACAGTGCAGTACACCTGAATACTGCACTGGGACATTTCCTGTAAACAGGTAAGTAAAAGCATTTTTGTTATTTAGTTAGTTTTAAAGATTTTCCAACTCCAAACTTTTCACAGAAAAACAGTCAATGTTATCCTATGGAGGAAAATAGTGTTATCGGTTAACAGGTAAGTACTTTGTTGTGGGAGTTGGTATTCTGGGGTTAGACTCTGGGGTCCCCCAGGGTCAAGGATGCACTCTTGTTACACCCTCAGCGGCACTAGGGAGGCCGGGTGCAGAGTGCTGAGGCCCAATGTTATCCAATGGGGGGTAGGGGGCCTCCGGTTGGTTGCTGCTGACTAGCAGGCCACTGGGTTGTGGGAGCAAAGCCCCAGGACTTAAGCTCAAGGCAAATGGGGGTTCAAGCCAGCACAAAAGGTGCACCTTCAGCGGCACTAGGGCGGCCGGGAGCAGAGTGCTGTTTTGGCGTCAGGCGCCCTGCAGCTTTCAATGGGGAGTCTCCGGTTTGCAAACACACTGCAGGCTCGGGGACAAAGGTCTTCTGGGTGCGACCACCACTTGGAGAGGTAAGTTGGGATGCTGGGGGTTGGTTAGGCACCGTCGGTTGGGCCACCCAAGGCTGTGGGGAATCTGGTGCAGGGGTGCCTTTTAGGGTCGGATCTTCTTACCAGCTCCTGGTCGCAGTTGGGGGGACCTTCCGGTTTGAGGCTGCAGGCGTTGACTGGAGGCTTGAGGCAGGTCAGGGGTCACCGAATCTCTGGTCAGGATTGCCGGGGAGACCTCCTCTTGGTGTTGGGCCACTCGAACTCGGGCCGTGAGCGTCGGGTGCAGTATGGTGCAGACTCGTGGATCCTGCCGGAGCTGGAGTCTGTTGGTGAAGAAATCCGGTGTTCACTGGAGACGGAGTCTTTTCTTTTGAAGGCAGGGCAGGTCCTCGGGGTTCTTGAGGCTGCTGGCTGCAGGACACACCAGAGTTTTGCTTCTGCAGGTTCGAGGTGGGGACAGGCCGGTAGGGCTGGGACCAAGTCAGTAGGCGTCCTCCACTTGTTAGCTTCGGCACGGCTGTTCGGTCCTTCTTCTTTTCTTCTTCTGGTTTGTTGTCTGAGGAAGCAAGGTTCAGGGGTGCCCCTAAATACTAGATTTAGGGGCGTTACAGGTGGGATCAATGGGTCCCTTCCCTGGGGTGGGTACACCCCCTATTATGCCACCCTCCAGTGGTAGGGGGGCATATGCCTCACCCTGGTTAGCTGGGTCCCCCCAACTGCAAGATGACGGGGACTGAGAGTTGTGCTTCACCTCGCCTCCCCCACCTGAGGGGTGGAGTTGGCAGAGGTGGGCACATCTCTCTGTTAAGTTATGTTACTGGGTACTTATAAAGCGCACGGCTACTCCATAGAGTGTCCCGGCGCTGAAAGGACCCTAAGACAGGTAGTGTGCACAAAGACAGATATACCTCATTCTACTGTTGGAAGAGCCAGGTTTTTAGTTTTCTCCTGAAGACAAGGAGATCCTGCGCCTGTCTTAAAGAAAGCGGCAGGCTGTTCCAAAGCTGAGAAGCCACCACTTGGAAGGAGCGACCACCCATACGAGAGCGCAAAAACTTTGGGATGGCCAACAGCTGCTGGGTTGAGGACCTCAAGGTCCTTAGTGGGGCATAATGCTGAATCCTGTCCCTGATGTAGGGAGCCCCCGAGTTGTGAAGGGCCTTAAAGGCCAGAACTAAAGCTTTAAAATGGATCCTCTTCCGAACCGGCAGCCAGTGCAAAGATCTTAGGTGGGGGGACATGTGTGTCCAGGGGCCGACCATAAGTATGGCTCTGGCCGCCGCATTCTGTACTACCTGCAGGCGACCAAGTAGATAGTCCGGAAGGCCAAGATACAGGACATTGACATAGTCCAGCCTAGATGTGATCAAGGCCTGGACCACCGTCTTCCTGTGTTGGACAGGGAGCAAAGGGAGGAAATTCCTCAACCTTTTCAGTACCCCAAAGCAAGTACCGGCCACCGTTTGGACCTGGGACTTCATGGACATGTCAACGTCCAGTTTGACCCCAAGATTATTCACAGTGGTTACTGAGCTTGCCGGGGGAGACATATCCTCACTTGTTTTTCCCGCCGGTTCTCCCGCCCAAAGTGGGGGTCAGAACCAGTGGGGACCAGTTTCTGAAAGCAGCAAGAGGCCTGGGAAAGCGCACAAAGACGGCAAGCCTTTGAAGCTTCCCCTTCGTGGACCCTGCCCATCCTGGGGGAGGAGGCTTGGCACCTCGTCCCAGGATGTGCATTGTTTCAGGCCCCCGAGAGCAGCAGGCTCTCAACCCAGGGGTCCAGAAACATGTCTGGTGGTGGCAGCTGAAAAAAGCAGCCACTCCGCCTGGACACTAGTGGTAGGTCGTTTTTCAGGGGGCATCTCTAAGATGCCCTCTGTGTGAATTTTTCATTAAATCCCACACTGGCATCAGTGTGGGTTTAATGTGCTGAGAAGTTTGATACCAAACTTCTCAGTTTTCAGTGTAGCCATTGTGGTGCTGTGGAGTTCGTAATGACCAACTTTCAGCACCATATACTCTTAATGGCAGCACTGCACTTACAATGTCTAAGAATAGACTTAGACACTGTAGGGGGTACAGGGCTCATGCACCTGTACCCTCACCACTGGTATAGTGCACCCAGCTAGAGGGGTGACTGATCTATGCCAGGTCAGTGGGTTGTAGGCATTGCTCACAGGGCTGTGTGCCATGTCGACTCTTCACTTTGTTCTGCACCAAGACACGCAGCCTGCAAAGGCAGTGTGTGTGTGTAAAGGTACAGGGCCTCTAAGGATAGCACACTAAGTGCTGCAGCCCTTAGAGGTCTTCCCTGGTCACAGTACCCTGGGTACCTGTGGTACCATTTACCAGGGGCTGACCTGTGGCCAGAGATGCCAATTGGGTTTAGGTTTCAATGCAGTTTTAGGGAAAGAACATAGGCCCTGGGTACCTGATTAGCAGGAGCCCAGGGTTCACTCAGTCAAAGCACATCAGCAGTTCAGCAAAAAGTGGGGGCAACCATGCAGAAAGAGGGCACTTTCTCACAGCCGTGCGTACTATACAGTCTCTATCCCTGTAATTCAGGACTCTGGCTATGATTGTTCGGCGGGGCCACCAGCTCTCTTGATGACAAAAAATGCCCACGAATTGCTGGGTTTCAGAGTATCCCGGAACCAAAGCTCAACAAATTGTTCTGTTGAGCCTCGGCCCGCTCAGTGAACACAGCAGGTGGACATTATTGCAGCGTGACCTTCCTTCCACGTCCTCACCTTGCGCTTCCAGGACCCCAGTTTTAGATGTAATGGGAACCACCTGCTTTTTGAGTGAGGCAACCTCCACCTTAAGTTAGTGGACCCCTCCACTGCAGTAACCTGGTCTGTCACTTTCTGCAAATCTGCGATGAGGAGGTTCACCTCGGCGGTCTCAATCTTTCCCTTCAATGCCACAAGGGAGCCCTGAATTGCAGCCAGGATATCCACTTGAGACCGCTCCTCCAAGAGCGATTCTCGCATAGATGACTGCGGGCACCCCCTGGTTGGTCTGCCTCTGCGAAGCTGGTGCCTGGGCTGTATATTGTTCCATTGTGTTCCTCTGCATGGGACCAAGTGGCTTTCCAGCTTTCCCTTCCTCATAAGGAATGCACTGTTGAGAGCACCACAGTCTCACATGCAACCCAGAGCTGTCACACCACCGCTCCCGCGTTCCTCCAAAGCCAGGATGACTGCCCTGGATGTCTCTCGAGTGGCCAGTCCGCCCCTCTCCGGGTTCCTCAAGGACAGGGACCAACCATGGGCAAACCCCCGAGCCTTAAGGATCCATCACAAGTGGAAAGCCCCAGGCTCCAATTCCAATCGCCGCCAGGGGAGGGGGCCGCCCGGCAAAGCTCAGGCCCTGCCTCCAAATCAATCCGGCCAGCCCGGGAGACCGATCATGGGTCCCCATGATCACAGCTGGCTGCCCCTCAAGCTCCAATGCTCACCCTGGGTGGCGGGGGGACGAAGGGAGGCCCCCATGTGGCCACACCGCCACCGTCCTTCACCCATCAATGCCAAGAGGGCCCACATGCCGACACTTACCCGTCCCGTGCTTCCAGGCCGGCCAGCGCATCACTTCCAGCCTCAATTGGACAACCACACCTTCTGCCAAGGAACAAAAAGCCCCAGCAATAGTCCAGCCCTCTAGTAATCCTGTGCTGCCAACTTTGTTGAGCCGATCGGCCCGAGGTGCAGTGTGTCTCCGGAGCACCCCCCGCTCCGCATCTCAACAGCACCAGCTGCTCCCTGATGTTTGAGGGTGGGGTAACCACACCCCAGCGCCGCCACAGCCCCAAGTTCGACTGTCCGCAGGGGCTCTGCCTGCCGCAGCAGCGCAGCCC
Source organism: Calotriton arnoldi (assembly GCA_963921515.1). Lineage (NCBI taxonomy): Eukaryota > Metazoa > Chordata > Amphibia > Caudata > Salamandridae > Calotriton > Calotriton arnoldi. The sequence continues at coordinate 730,759 of CAWUFW010000361.1, read as the reverse complement.
CTGGCAAGGGTCTCCGTCTCCCCCAGAGCTCAGGTGTGAACTACACCGCCCATATCAGCGTCCTCGTCATAGGCCTGCCACTGCACCCTTGGCCAACAGGCCTGCTCCTCGGCGGAACCAATCTCTGCCACTGAAGCCCGTGAAAGCTGGGCGGAAAACGGCCAGAGTGCGCAGCATGTCAATGTTTGAGGGTGGGGTAACCACACCACACCACACCCCAGCGGCGCGACAGCCTCGAATCAGACTGACCACAGAGGCTCTGCCCGCCTTAGCAGCTCTGCCCCTGTCAAGGGTCTCCATCTCCCCCGGAGTTCAGGCGTGAACCTCACCGCCCAGATAAGCGGCCTAGTCATAGGCCTGCCACTGCACCCTTGGCCGACAGACCTGCTCCCCTTCGGGACCAATCTCTGCCACTGAAGCCTGTGAAAGCTGGATGGAAAACATCCAGAGGGCCGGGCATGTCAATGTGTGAGGGTGGGGTAACCACACCCCAGCACTGGCGCAGACCAAAATCAGATGTTCAACAGGGGCTTTGCCCACCGCGGCAGTTCGGCCCCTGGCGAGGGTCTCTGCCTCCCCCGAAGCTCAGGCGTGACCCACACCGCGCAGATCAAGGCCTCGTCGTAGGCCTGCTCCTCATTGGGACCAGTCTCTGCCACTGAAGCCATTGAAAGCTGGGCAGAAAACGGCCAGAGGGCGCAGCATATCAATGTCATTTGGTCATCAGTATTAACCATGAGTGGTATTCAGTTTCTGAGATTAATTAATACTATTCTGTTTTAGGATAAAGCCCCCGACGAAGGGCCTGGCTCAAAAATGCATTGGGTTTGCTACCAAAAGTTAGCTGTAAAGATGTCTAACGAGAACGACGTAATGTGGCATTAACATTTCCTAGGTTAAGAATTTATATGAAGAAGAAAAAATTTACATGATGTATTAAATTGAAATTTCAACATTCCATGGATTAAAGTTTGACTTTTATTAAGATTCCTTCGAGGGAGTGCAGGTTCGGGACGTTTTTACTGACTGAAAACGCTCATATTGTTTAGTTTCTCTGCCAGTGTATTATGGCCCCTTTAATAGAATAGAAAAAGTACAACTACCACAATGCATAGCAATATCACTTAAACATCACCAGTAAAAGGATAAATGTGACTCACTGAATGATGTGCTGTGCCAAGTTTGTGAAGGCACTGCTGGATAAAGCAAGCAAGGAATAAACATGAAAGCAGCTCAAGTAGTTAGCGGAATGTACAAACTCCTTTTTATCTTGTAATATCTAGTACCCCTGCTATTCACCATGCCATCAGTGCTGTTTGAAAGCAAGTTGATTGCCTGCTGACAAATCTAAATCGGAATTATTTTAGGATCTCTCCTACGAACAGTGTTTAGCTGTCTTTTGTTGGAGACCTGTTTTAGATAATACCAGAATCTACAGTGTGCTTTGGGTCTGCTCATTGCTTACCACTGGTTGGCTTTCTTGTCCATCTCATTTGCTGGTCTGTTTGATGGTTTTCCTTCCTCTTGATGTGTTTGCCACTCCCTTGGATCATAGCTTCTTTACCATCCTTTTGATTGGATGACCTGCATCCTTCCACGACTTCCATTCAGAAAACTAATTTTTCTTAGCGTGGGTTGCTGTAGATACACATCCTCTGCAAACTCCTGCTATCTAGTGTTTGGTTCAGACGTTTGCAAGCTGTTTTTTGAGTCTGGGGATTAACTTTGACTCCACCCTTAGTAAGCAAAGCACATGAGCATGATTTCATGTTAGATTGATTTTTTTTTCACAGTTGGTTTTGGACATATGCCACCCGGGCTCAAGACGCTGCGTGTTCTTCACGTTTTTTCACGCCCGCACAGTGAATCTTTGCTACCCACACTCGGTAAAACCTTTGTCTGCATTTCTTCTCTCAACATTGTATGGTGACCAATGCCACTGTTCCAGTCCCCAAATGCCAGGGCCCTTGTCCCTTCCTCAGTGCTGCATGCCCTTTCGCACTGAACTTCCACACCAGAAAATTCAAAACCCCATAGAATAATTGAATGGATTCCCATTCAGTACTGCCATGGTCCCATAAGAAGTACCAGTCCGATGAAGAGAATGTTTGTAACCTCTGCCTCTCCACAAATCATGACGACACCTCGAGTGAATGCCTAGTCTTCCGATCAAGCATTGGATGCACCGAAAAATGCTCCAGCATTCCGCTGCTAACGTGCCTGACATCTTTGGCAAACAGGACTCTTCGACCCTGAGGAAGGTCAGGACATAAGCCCTTCAGGCATTCCATCCTATCAACTGTCTTTTCCAGGAGTTCTGACCTTGAGTAAGAAGAGGAGGCTTCCTCGACCTCCAAGACCAGCTGCCCTTGAATGAAGACCTCTGGCAGGGTCATAATTACAGACTTCCCTGACACTCACTCCATGCCTCCCAAGAGGGCTCATGTTAAGGTAGATCACTGCCCCTGATGGAGTCTGGTGTCCAAAAAGGGCCAGAGCCTTCAGGTCGTCCGCCGACTTCAGGCTCCGGTTGACACCAAATATAGGCCTCTGTCCCGAAAAAGGGCTCGACCGAGGGAATGGAGTCCCAAGACCGCTAACAAGCCTCGACTTCACTTAAAGCTGAAGACCTGTCTGATGCTGGCGCCTAAGCCACTGTTGATTCTGTCAAACACTCTTGACAACTTGATCAGAAGATTAGGAGCAGGCGATCCTCCTAAGGCTGCAGGAGGAACTTGATGCGAGGCAGAAGCACCTCTTTATCCATATTCATTTCCTTACTGGGAAGATTTTGGCGAAGGTACCCCCGCTGAAACCCACAGAGACTCTGCCTCAAAAGAGGAGAGTAAACAAAATGTTGCCCAAGTTTCATAAAGACTTGTTGAGAATAAACAGCAAGAACACACACCAGATCAGTAATTTATGCCAAAAAATGAATTATTTACTACTTTTTCTTTTTTATAAACCAGAACCAAATATGGCTGTCAAGAATTGCATAAACGTATTGCAAAGAGACAGAAGTGATCTTTGTGACATAAAGTGAGGAAAAAGTGACAAGTGATGTCAATAGTGAAGCTATATACAGGACAAACATCAGTGACATAAATTTAATAAAATAAGCATCCTGTCGCATTTGTACAATTGTTTACATGAATCCTCATCCACTTATTATTCTGAAAGTTGAGGACAAGAAGACTGTTTGGACATAGATAATTGTTAACGTCGACGTTTCGACCCTTTCATAAGAGCGCTGAGTGTAAAGCGTCAATGCAGGTCTTCATCAGGACAAAAAGACGAAGTGGACAGCCAAAATGGAGTAGAATCTCCTTAGTAAGAGAAGGTTTCCACAATAGGAAGATTGTTCAATATATATTATCCTCAGTGCTTGAGGGAGCAATGAATTCCAAAGAACAAGGGGTAATTATTTATTGCGACCTCCTCCATCCGGTAGGAGTCTGAATTAGAACTGTAAGGCTTCCACCAGCCGGTTGGAAACGAGAGAGTATTATACCATCACAATGGGTCGGGAACTCTGGGCCATTGCTTCACGAGTGCAAATTCCTTTCTCCAGTTCTTTGGAATTCACGCAAGAAAGCAGCAACCATGGCCTTCCTTGGTAGTATCCTGGTACCAGACATATGTAAGGCAGCCACTTGGAGAACCCCACATACTTTCACTTAGCACAATCTCCAGCAGTCTATGCTTGGCCAAGCAGTCCTGAGGCACTTTATTTCAGAATATCTGCATCATCCACGTACTATGCACCACTTATAAAGGTACTGTTTTAAAGTCTAAGCCGAACAGTCTATACCAACACATGCTATGAATGGAAAATGTTACCCTGTAAGAATCTGTTCGTAGCATGTAATGCTGCATATTCACATTATCCCATGCTCCTCCCCGGCAGTGTGCATTTCTCTTCTTTTATTATTTAACTTATTTTCACAGTATTCATGGTGCACCACACTGTTTACTTGCACTTCATATCTACTCTCACCTGCTGTGCGAAGAACATTCTAACATGGATTCAGCGCATTTCCTACTAAGGGTGGAGTCTCATTGCATCCTGTGACTGAAAACTCTTTCTTTGAAGAAAAACAACTTGAAAACATCTGAGCTCAACACTAAATGGCATGCGTATGCAGAGCATATGAATACAGCACTGCACAATAGGAACAGATGCTTACAGGCTAAGAAACCTAATCCTTTTCTTTCAGCATTCCATATGAGTGCATGCTTTTACTTGCATATTTCACCACCCCTCCCACCCAACTCCATTGCTCCTACCTGCTGCTGCGGTCAAAGCTCACTCCACCCCGCCAGCCCTCTCAATCGCCCACCCACTCAGTGTACTGGGTTTGTGAATTACTCCTGACCAGACCTTTTTCCTGGGTTGAAATGAAGTGTGGTCTGCTGAGCCCTGGCTGTGTAATCTTCTGCTTTAGTTTAAAACTTAGATGCTTGTGCTGACATTCTGTGTGTGTGCGGAGTGTGTATGTAGGATGTATGCGTGCCACATGCGTGTTAACCAAATTCTGCGTATGGCGAGAGTCTGTGTACTGCAATCAGTGGGAATACACTTTATGTGGTCCCTGGTTTAGCATGGCAAAAGATGGAGCATAGATAAGTAGAAGTGTATTGACTGCATTCCTGTGACTGGAATGTGGAAACACAGACTCTAAAGTGAGGGGGGGACGAACACAGAGCTACCCTTAGAAAATCAGTGAAGTCCTTTCAACAGGGTTCCACTGATTAGTTCTTCCTGAGCACTGCCATTTGGCGAGTTGTAGGAGTGAGAACAAATTCTGTACTCCAGATTGTAAACTCATTTCCAGTGCAATGTGCTTTAATTTGTGGAGACCAGACATCACAGTTAATCAAAGGTTATTGCGACAGTATAAGCCCGATTATCACCGACACCTACCGTAGTGGGTGATGAGCAGTTTTACTGCAGAGTCTGTTGACAGATCATGTTCTTTAACAAAATTGCGGGCTTGCATTATGAATTTCCCAAACTTTGCCATTTTTACCACCGATTCCAAGGAGTATAGAAGAGTGACGGCCTCTTAAACCCACCGAATTCCATGCTCTAAAAAGATAGGCCTCTGTAAGGTTTGACGTGCATGTAACGGCGTCAGGCAACAGAGTAGTATATGTGCTAAAGATTCCCTTCTATAGTTACACAGTCTACAGCCTTTAATGTTTTCAAGAGATCTTCAGGCTGGATAAAATTCTCTAAATGGAAGTGGAACTAATCTTGCGAACAAAATTTGTTTTGGAGAGTGTTTCCCGCTGCCTGTTGGAGATGAAGTTTGGCTGGGTTGTTCAGTTGTTGCGCCGTTAGTGACTCGTTAGGGCCTATGCTAGAAGGGCTTCCATGTCCAACTCTTGTGAACGATTATGCAGCTGTTTTCTTATTGCAGCTTTGATGCTAGTATAATTGGTCCAATTTGTATCTCAGTTCACCACCACAAGTTGCAAACGTTCCTTAGCTACAGCAGGATTTGTGGACCAGGGATTGTTCGCGCTTGTCAGGATTGTTTTTATTGAAGCCTTCATGGTGTTGGTGTGAGCGGCCATTGCATCAGTCGAGCATGCCTGGCACGCTGCTCAAGCCCCAGTGGCCTGAGTCAGGCCTCCACCGTGGACCAAGCAGACTCTGAATGTGCAGGTCCAATGAGCATACCTGCCAGTACCTTACCAGCCACTTCTCAGTGAGCAGGTTAAGTGGGTCCTAAGGCTGAACTGATTGCACAGAGGTACATCTCTCTTGAGAACATGAACTGTTCCCAGTGTGGTTGCTTTTAGGAAGACCTTTTTGAACTGATCTATGAATTATTCCGCAAGGTAATAACTAGTAAACTACCTCTGATCCTAATCCATGCCTGTGCCTCTGCTTTTGCATAATTTGCTGTAGGCAATGAGAGCTTTCTACAATGGAGAGAGGACACCTTAGTAGGTGTAATGCTTGACTAGAAATCATAGGTGTGATCTCAACCCTGTAACTGCCCCTATTAAACTGTGTAGCATTTTGTTTTGCTGTGAAAATACTTTTTATTTAGCTAAATATTGGGTTGGAGAGTACATTATTCTGTCTGTAGTTTAACTGTTGAGTTCTGAGCTCTTGTCCTCCTTTAGTACCCTCACAAGAAGCCTTTGACTGCTCCACCTCTCTACCATGAGAGTCAGCTGCGGAAGGGGTGTCCTTGGCAGAAACCTATTACTATAGACTTAGGACTCCAGTGGGAAACTACTTTGACTCCCACAGTTATGCACCAGTAACCCTGGCTGCACTCTGCCCGGCACCCCCACCACCTATCTGAGTGGGGTCCTACGTTAGTTAGCTAGAAAATAAGATGTTTCTAAAGTGCCTTGCACCTTCTATGGCAATTGTTGATAAATTTGAACACATCTTGATAAATTATTAACCTTTTTGTGTGCTTCTTAAATTGTGTTTTGGAGCGGATTCCCTTTGAGCATATTCATTTCAACTGAAACTGATGTGTTTTCTTTACAGAGAAGTGGCTTGACACTTTCTTTAAGTGATGATTCATGGCAGTGCACTAAATGCAATTCAATTTTGTTGTCACCTCTTACAGCCTGGAGATATTAACAAAATTAAAAACAAAGGTTGGCAACAAAAGAATAAAGCGGCTAAAAAAACTACAAAATCGAAGAAAAAGAAACCAATAAAAAAGAAGCCAACACCACCCCCAGTTTTGCAGAAACCACAGAAGACCAAGCAAGCCAATGGAGTGGCTGGAAGTGTACGTATGTCTACAATCTTTGAATGTGTGTTTTTTCTTTTGAATGCATTGTAAATTAGAATCTACAAATTGGAAAAATGCCAGCAGTAAAATTGGCATGTTTGATTTGTCATTGAAATTGTCACTCAAGCCACCCACAGTGTGGGGAGTTCCTCAGTTTTGTAGTGTGTTCATAAACTCTCACAACTGCCAGTCATCAAATGAAATCTGTTGGTCTATATTGTCGGACATATACCACCCTTCCATCTGTAGTGTGCTGTATATGAAAAAGTTAGTACTACTTTAAATCTGAAAGAAAACAATGCTTCTAAGTACATTTTGGCTCACATTGATATATTTTTCTCATTCCCTTCAGATACCGGACAGCTCACAAAGAACATTTTTTGCAGTTGGTGAACAGATGGGTGGCAGTATACCCAGCCCTGTCCTATTTTCACCACAGAACTGTGGCAGGCTTGGGTGTCACCCAGTAGGGTAAATCTTGTTGGTGTTGAGGGTTTTCAATACTGTTGTGCATTTTATTTTATTTGGAGGACATTTTCTTCATTTCATAGGGTTTTGTTTTCCATCGCCTTAATTCCATGTTTCTTTTGCTTCCAACTGGGACTTCTGGACTGGGGCATTCCCCTTCTACACTTTTATTTTGCCACAGGCCTCCTTTTAGTTCACTCTCTCCTCATGTTCCTGAGGAATTCACGCCAGTATGGCCGCAGTCAACAAACATGGGAGACACCGTGAAATAGCAGCACCTGAATCCTGAGCAGCAGCTAAAACAGCAAACCCCATCACTAGGCACTGTGATGTGATAACTGTATCAGAGTAAATGTATGGTATCTGATAGAGACTTCTAGCCGCAGATTCCTTACCTTAGATTATCCCCCAGGCATCCAACTGGATCTGGAAAATCAAAAGCAGTACCCCTGCACGTCGGTAGTTGACTTCGAAAAGTTCAGTGTAGGCGCCGTCCACACCAGATGTGACGTCCGCAGTGCCTATGTAGGCCCCACCTCAGCGAGCAGACATCTGTTCCTTTCATTCAGCACCAACATCGCGGATCCAGAAGAGCTACCCAGGTCAATTTTTGACCCCTTTTTCAAAAATGTATGTTTTTTTAGCATTCTGCTCCCAGTGTGCTAGGAATGTCTCTGCAGTAGCCAGTGAGTTTTAAACCCTGTGGGGTCTGTCACAGGAACGTGTGTGTGTGACTGACCCCCGTTTGGTTTATCTGTGGTGCCTGAAGTCAGACCACGACTCTAAAAACTGCCCCAACTGTCGCACCATGAATCCGAAGTCCCACAAGCGCAAGAAGTCAAAGCATTCTTCGACCTCACTGCACCAGTCCAAGTCCTCGGATAAGGCTTGAGAACTACGCCACAAGTTGAGGTTCTGCTTCCGCACTCCACCCACGGCGCTTGAGCCTGGGTCAGCTCCATGCATCTCGGAATTTCCCGTAGCCTGAGGGACCCGACCCCAGTTGCAAATTCACAACCTTCTTAGAGGTTCGTCCCCATTATGCTGTTCCCGGAGCCTCTCGGTGGCGCCGAGCCCATAGTTATACACTGAGGTATGACACTGAGCTGGACCCGCATCGTTCGATGTTGACTCTGTCGCCGACTGGACCCCAATAACCTAACCTTTCCGTGAGAGGCCCTGTGGGAATTTTTACTGGGATGGATCTGAAGATCCTTACAGCTACTCCAATTACCCCCTCTCCCAATGAAGACCCTTTATCCAAATTGAATGACAACTGGTATGAGGAGCTGGCAGATGCCAGTGGCCTGAGCACTTTATCAGTTACTGGCCTGGTCTCTCCTCCCTGTGTGGCTACTGAGGAAGGGGCCTCCTTTGCTATTTATGGGGATGTGGACTGCTGAGGTCCTTGACCTCCAATTGCCTTCCCTGGAAGTCAAGACCAATGTCTAGACAGAGGTGCTTCGCTGGGTTAGTTGAGGGAGGTGGGGTGTATCCCACAAAGAACTCCTACTGCCCTTAAATGAAGCCCTTTCTGATGTCCTTCTCGGGGCTTGGGACAAGCCCTGCACGGGCACCCCATTGCACAGGACAATTGCACCTCGCCACCACCCTGCTCTTGGGGATCCAGCTTTCCTTACCCAGCACCTCACCCCTGCGAGCCTGGTGGTGCAGGCCTCAAGGTCCAAAGTGAATGCTGGCAAATTCCTTACCACTCAACTGGACCAGGGAATTCAATACGCTTGATACTTTTGGGAAGAGGATGTTCGAAGCATGTATGCTGTAGGTACACATGCTTTGCATACTCCTGCCATCTAGTGTTGGGTCTGGATGTTTGCAAGTTGTTTTTCTTCGAAGAAGTCTTTTCCAGTCATGAGATAAGGTGACTCCATCTTTCGGTGATAGTACGCATGGGCATCGACTCCATTGTTAGATTGTTTTCTTTTCGCCATCGGGTTCGGACGTGGTTTGCAGCGCTCCGGTTCAAGACCATTCTTCAGGATCCCTTTGGTGCAAATCCACTGTACCCTCGCCGGCGTTGTTTCAGATGAGTTTCCCATCCTCCGCGTATCGAAAATCGGTAAACTTTCCTAGTTGGATCGAGAACTCCAACCGTGGCCTTCGGGCCTAGCCTGTTTCTGTTAACTTCCACTCGAGGAAAACCTCATCGAGTAAACTGATGGAACGGACTCGGTTCCAATTCTGCCCTCAGTGCTGCTCTAAATACCCGCGCACCGACCTTCACAAGATCTGTAACCTGTGCTTGTCTCCGAAGCGCAAGGAAGAAGACTGTGACACCTGTTGCTCATTTCGCTCTAAAAAGACCCTGCGGGACCATCTGGCTCGACGAAGAGAAATGCCGCAGCAGAGTATCGAGGACACCCCCGATACTTTTGGAAAAGATATTGAACAGGAAGAAATGGAAGCGTCTGAAGAGAAAGAGGGCTTCTCCGTCCAGGACTCCGATTCCAAACTGGAGATTGAACTGGAGTCCCAGGATGTTCCAGCTGGTCAAGTTGCCATATCAAAACCCCTTGGTCCGCAAAACCCGCTTCCTCCAAACAGAAGGCTTCCGGGCCACCACCGCCATCCGGCCATCGTAGGCACCGAGACTCTGCTTCGAACTCTCCGCCCTCCGGCTCAGCACCAAAGTGCAAGTCAAGTCTTCCGGCTCGGGCTCAAGTCGAGATATCACACCTTTGGTCCCTAAAACGTAGGTTCCGAAGGTCAAAATGGAAAAATCTGGCTTGGTACTGAAAATTAAGGCACCAAAACAGAAGGATATTCCTCAGACTCCGGAGCCAATTCTGGAAACCATGCAAGAAAAGCTAGATCCAAAACAAAAGAAAATTTGTATTAATCCAGACACTGGACATATTTCAACAAAACCTGTGATACCATCCTCCTCCAAAAGCAAGATTCCTAGCTCACAAGACACAGGATATAAAATTCCTTTAAAAAAGAAAAAGGACATGGTTACTAGTCCTCTCCCATCTTCAGCAGTACCTTTAGTACCAAGTTCAGACCCTCTAGACATTACACCACAGGGTTCTCCGCATACAGATCCTGACGCAGGAACTGGGGATGACACTTATGGCCAACCACCACCAGATCCATGGGATGATTATAATATAGATCCTCCCACTGGCACAGATCCAGATCTGTACCCTGCAATACCTTCACCTCCCGATGACAACAACTCATATCAGGAGTACATTGCCAGGGCTGCCACATACCATGGAGTCACTTTCCGTAAAGAATCTTTAGAAGGAGATTTTTTTAATTGAAACATTGGGGACCTCACATAAAACAACAGTCTTTACCTATGTTAAAAGACATGATGCGCCATGCGGATAAATTTTTAAAAACCCTGTACGCACATGTATCATAACACCCAGGGTTTATAAAAACAAATACAAACCCCCACCATCTGACCCAAATTTTATTAAGAGCCAGCTTCCATTAGACTTTTTGGTTGTGTCCAATGCTCGTAAAAGAGCAAATTCTCTTCCAGGGGATCCTCATCAATAGTCATAAGCACTGAATATTCCCGCCCACGTGCGGGGACCCCGGAAATATAAAAATTATATATGGAAATCACATATATACAGCTCTACATATATGCATATACATATATCATTTTTTCTCATACCAATGCAGCTCTCAATAGGAGGCTAAACAATGTAATTACACACATAAAAAACTACATTTGCCAATATATAAAAACACCAGAGGACAATTAGTACTTGAACTCTGTTTTTTAATGAGCAAAATACTCAAAGAGTAAAAACTGCAAAATAAGTAGACATTGTTAGCCTACAGGCTGCATTGTAAACCAATAGCATAGAAAATGAAAGCATTTTCAACAAAAACTGGCACCGTGCCTTTAAGGCAGCCATGACCCCTAGCTTCCCATCATGCCTCAGGGGTGACAGTTAGGTCAGTTGTTCTTTCCGGCTCCTTCAGTCAGGACCCTGGATTTTCAGCTCTTGCTTTTTGACTTTCTGTCAAAAAATATCTATAAAGATCTAGTTTTTCTACTTTCACTCGACGTCTTTTGGTCCTAGAGTGCAAGTAGCACCTTTTCTGTGTTTCAGAAAAGGTTTATTTTTGGAAATGCCTTCTTTATTCGATCCTTGCCCGTCATGTGGCAAGAAGAAGGCCAGAACAGATACACATCCTGTGTGTATTCTCTGCCTCCCTGAGTCCCACTCTTCTGACAACTGCCAGCATTGTAAGAAGTTATCAAGAAGGACTATCAAGGAGAGGGACAGGATCCGTCTCTATGGCCTCTCTGAAAGAGGTAGGTCTCCTGTGAGGCAGAAGAAGAGGAAAACTCGGTCGACGTCGAGAGGAAAAGTCCCGACCTGTTCTCCTTCGGCGTCGGTATCGACGTCGAAGAAATCGGCGACGAAGAAATCGGCGTTGAAGACTTCGGTGATGCCGGCGCATCATCATTCGACTACGAAATCTTCGTCGACGAAGGTAACAGGTCCTCCGTTGACGTCAACCAGGCGGCGCTCAGCGTCGAGAGACAGGTCTCCGTCGGCGCCGGGTGGGCGTACGACGTCGAGGCACAGCGCTCCGTCGTCGCAGGCGCGATCGACGTCGAGGCACAGCGCTCCGTCGTCGCAGGTGCGATCGACGTCGAGGCACAGCGCTCCGTCGTCGCCTCATCAACGGCGATCGACGTCGAAGCACATCTCCCCGTCTCGTCAGCGGCGATCGGCGTCGAGGCGCATCTCTCCGTCGTCGCCTCCTCATCGGCGATCGACGTCGAGACACAGATCTCCGCCGGGATCAAAGCAACGATCTTCGGCGTCGAGACACAGGACACCTCCTTCGGCGTCGAAGCAGACGATCCATCATTCCACGCCGTCGAGGCGGATGACTCCGCCGAGTGGATTTTCGGCGTCGAGACTAAGACCTCCGTCGCCGGCAGTCCAACGCCGGTCGACGTCGACACAGCAATCTCCTGAAAGGGTGCAGGGAGTGTCAAAGCAGGACACTGCACCAGTGTTGGAGAGACGTTCGTCGCCGAGAAGTCCACTTTCTAAGAGAAGAAAGTCAACGTCGAGACATACGTCTCCGTTGAGAGGGCAGTCGACGCTTAGACGCTCCAGGTCAACGTCAAAGCGCCCTTCTGGGAACACCTCACCTCCAGTGAGCCTGTCTTCGTCACCTTCAGGTTCGTCCAGATCCCCGGAGGTGGTTATCTCGACGTCCAACAGCCCAGTGTCAGGGGGACACCAAGATTCTCCAACAAGGCATGAAGAGCTGAGCTTCACACCTCCTGCTCAGTCTCCTAAGGAAAGAGAGAGCCACAGATCGCCTTCCATCCATTTATCGCCACGATGGCACAGGCCTCTACATCACTGGGCTACGGACAGGAATTACTCGAGCCATCAGAACAGATCCCCGTTGGCTCGTTTAACTCAGGATAAAGAGCGATCTCCTTCAAGAACAAGAGCTCGCAGCCGCACACCGGCGCACTCACACAGGAGGAGGTCTAGATCAAGAAGCAGGAGGAGAGCACACAGATCGCCTACTCCGTCCTCTTCTTCCACTCATACATCCCATAGAGACTATTCGCCTACTTTGACGAACAGTCCACCGTCGAGGGTCTCTCCGGTGGACGACATCTACACTTTTCAGGACATTCTTGGCAGAGGAGCGGTAAAGCTGGGTATCCCTATGCCAACTCGTCAAAGCAAGTCCTCGGTGATTTTTGAGACTCTACACCAAAGAGCAGCAACTAAACCTCTGCTTCCCTTGGTACCAGGCATCATAGAGCCAGTGATGGATATCTTTCTCACGCCAGCGAGTGTTAAGACCGCCCCACCGAGGATCTTAAAAAAGTACCGTTCACCAGAGGACGATCCGCTCTTCCTCAGGGCTGACCCTCCTCCGGATTCAGTCGTAATTGCGGTGGCAAAGAAGACTCATGCGGTGGCATCCTCCTCTACTGTCCCACCAGACAAGGAGAGCAAGGTGCAGGATTCCTGGGGAAGGAAGGTTTGTGGCACTTCGGCCTCCATGTTGAAGGTCTCCAATGCAGCGGCACTCCTGGGCCGCTACGACAGATCTCTGTGGGACTCACTACAGAGATTCACTGAAAAGTTGCCACAGGAAGACCGTAAAGATTTTGAAGAAATCTTAACAGAGGGCAGTCAGGTGTCTAACCAGGTCATCAGTGCTGCGGCGGATGGAGCTACCCTTTCGGCACATGCTTATGCTCATGGGGTATGCGCAAGGAGAACATCATGGCTACGTCTTACAGCACTCAGGCCAGAAGCGCAGTCACGCATCCTCAATCTTCCGTTCTCTGGTTCCTCTTTGTTCGGGACTCACACGGATGAAGAGATGACGCGGATGAAAACGGAACTGGACACGCTTAAAGCGGTGGGCCTGGAGAAAAGAAAGGAATTCCGTAAGAGATTCCGTCCTTACAATAGACGATCCTCCCAACAGAGGGTTCAAACCCCTCATTGGCAGAAAAATCAGGATCAGCAAGGCCAGCAAAAAACGCAGTATCGGGGCAGACGCTCCTCCAGAGGAGGAAGAAACCAGCAACAAGGCAACAATTCCGCCAAGACGCAGTCGAAACAATGAACACTCACTTCCCCTGTCGCCGTTCACCACTCCAGTGGGGGAAGTATCGCAGATCATCTCGAAGAGTGGCGAGCTATCACAAAGGATCGGTGGGTACTAGCCACGTTGCAGAATGGGTACTCTCTACGTTTTCAACATCGCCCACCATCAATCCCTCCAGTTCCTCCGTCGTGTCACCAGTTAAAACTCTTGCAGAAAAAGGTTGCCACCCTTCTCAGAAAGTCAGCCATCGAGAGGGTGCCAGTATCTCAAAGAGGAAAAGGGGTTTACTCAAGATATTTTTTGGTGAAGAAAAAAGGCCAAAAAGCAGAGTACAGACCCATTCTGGACTTGCGGTCACTCAACCTATCCATAAAAAGGAAAAGTTTCGCATGTTGGCTCTCCATCAAATATATCCACATCTCAGGCAGGGGGATTGGATGTGCTCGCTGGATCTGCAAGATGCATATTTTCACGTTCCGATCAATCAGTATCACAGACAGTACCTGCGATTCCTAGTGGGATCCGCTCATTACCAGTTCAAGGTTCTACCCTTCGGGTTGAAGTCAGCCCCCAGAGTGTTCACGAAGTGCATGGCGGTGGTGGCAGCCGCACTGCGCCGCAGGGGCGTCTTCGTATACCCGTACTTGGACGACTGGCTGTTGAAAGGTCCTTCCCCAGACAGTGTGAGGATTCATTTCTTGAGCTGTCTCGAGCTGTGTCACCGGCTGGGCCTGCATGTGAATTTCGTCAAATCAACTTCACAGCCAACACAGAAAATACATTTTTAGGAGCTCTACTAGACTCCACGGTAGGAAAAGTGTTTCCTTCGGAGGAGAGACAGTGTTCCCTCATACAGAAATGCCAGCTGGTTCTGCGCAACAGAAAACTACCTGTGCGTCGGATTGCCTCCCTGCTAGGGTCGATGGCATCCTGCATCTTCCTGGTTCCCAATGCCAGACTACGAATGCGTCCTCTTCAGCAGGATCTGGAGGACAAGTGGGACCAGCAGACCGCTCGTTGGGACAAAAAAATAAGTCCATCAAACGCGGCTCGAGCTTCCATACCTTGGTGGATGAGAAAACAAAATTTGCAAGTCGGAGTTCCTTTCCATCAACCTCCGCCTGCTCAGACACTGATCACGGACGCCTCGCTGCAGGGTTGGGGAGCCCACATGGGTTCTCTCCAGACTCAAGGGCTGTGGTCTCCAAAGGAGCGATCCTATCACATCAACATGCTAGAGCTGAGAGCAGTACACCTAGCCCTCAAAGCTTTCCTCCCCTCGATTCAGGCAACCTCAGTGTTAGTACAGACGGACAACACCACCACCATGTACTACCTGAACAAACAGGGGGAACTCGCTCACGCACACTTTCCCTGGAAGCTCAAGCACTCTGGCATTGGCTCTTGGCTCGGAATCTGGCAGTCACAGCAGTCCACCTGCCAGGAGAACAGAACGTGAGAGCGGATGCACTCAGCCGTCACTTCGAAGACAGAGAAGACTGGGTGCTCAACGACGAGGTCGTCGAAGACATCTTCCAGACATGGGGTCGTCCCACCATCGACCTCTTCGCGGACGACGAAAATGCCAAATGCCGAGACTTCGCCTCACGGTTCTACCGACCAGGATCGAAAGGGAATGCCCTTTTGATAGACTGGTCAGGGGCATTTGTGTACGCCTTTCCACCCCTTCCGCTGATCCCGAAGGTGGTGACCAAGCTGTCCCATTCGTGCACGAGGATGATACTAATTGCCCCGGACTGGCCGAGACAATGGTGGTACCCGGACCTTCTGCACCTATCAGAGTGTCCTCACAAGAGGCTGCCGTGCAGACCGGACCTGCTGTCCAAGATGAACGGGAGGATTCATCATCCCAACCTTCCCTCACTGAACTTGGCGGCATGGCTCCTGAGGTCCTCCAGTATGGCCACTTAGGACTACCGCAGGACTGCATGTCCATCTTGAAGGAAGCAAGAAGACCGTCCACGAGGCATTCGTATGCATGCAAGTGGAAACGGTTTTACATGTGGTGTATGCAGAACAATTGTAACCCAATCAAAGGTCAGGAAGAGGTCATCCTTCCTTACCTACTTTATCTGGCGAAAGCAGGTTTGAAGTTTTCTTCCATTAAGGTGCATTTAGCAGCTATAACTGCATATAGGCGTTCACCTTCCCAACCTTCCTTCTTCCAGTTACAGGCTGTTAAGGATTTTTGCAGGGTTTAAAGAAGGTCTACCCTCCGGTACGGCCTCTTTCACCACCCTGGGAGCTTAACCTGGTGCTATCAAAATTGATGGGTCCGCCTTTTGAACCCATACACAAAGCAACCTTACAACATCTTTCTTGGAAGGCGGCTTTCTTGGTAGCGATCACGTCAGCTCGCAGAGTGAGTGAAATACAGGCTCTCTGCTCTAAACCCTATACAGTCTTCCATCTTAACAGGGTTGTGTTGAGGACGCACCCCTCTTTCCTTCCAAAGGTGGTGTCAGATTTTCATGTGAATCAGACCATCTCTCTACCCACCTTTTTTATCCCAATCCCTCCACTCCAGCTGAGAGGGCTTTGCATTCTCTGGACCTCAAAAGGGTTTTAAAATTCTATCTGGATCGGTCCAAATCTATAAGAAAATCTGATCAACTATTTGTTAACTATGGGTCGATCAGATCTGGGTTCGCAGCTTCAAAGCGCTCCATCTCCAGATGGATAGTTTCATGTATCAAGCTTGCTTATCAATTAGCGCAGAAGCTCCTGGGGTTTACTCCCAGAGCGCATTCTACTAGAGGAAAGGCAGCTACTACTGCTTTTCTTCAGAATGTGCCCATGTCTGAAATCTGTAAGGCGGCAACTTGGAGGTCCGTCCATACATTTACGAGGCACTACTGTCTGGAATCAGACACCAGAGCAGACACCCAAGTAGGCCAGGCCTCCTTGAGGAATCTGTTCAACAGCTGATTTCGGCTGTTATGTTTTTTGTTGGGTCACTTTACTCTCATTTACCTGCAGGTGGTTGATGGGCTTGCTATTCTATTCAGTGCTTATGACTATTGATGAGGATCCCCTGGAAGAGAAGGATAAGTTACTTACCTGTAATCCTAGTTCTCTTCCAGGGGTATCCTCATCAAAGTCATAAGCAACCCACCCGCCTCCCCAGGTAAATGAGGGCTTTCTAAAGTGTTAAAGGATATCTTTGTGCCCTGACCTTCAGGGTTATGCAAAGAACAACTGACCTAACTGTCACCCCTGAGGCATGATGCCAAGCTAGGGGTCATGGCTGCCTTAAAGGCACGGTGCCAGTTTTTGTTGAAAATGCTTTCATTTTCTATGCTATTGGTTTACAATGCAGCCTGTAGGCTAACAATGTCTACTTATTTTGCAGTTTTTACTCTTTGAGTATTTTGCTCATTAAAAAACAGAGTTCAAGTACTAATTGTCCTCTGGTGTTTTTATATATTGGCAAATGTAGTTTTTTATGTGTGTAATTACATTGTTTAGCCTCCTATTGAGAGCTGCATTGGTATGAGAAAAAATGATATATGTATATGCATATATGTAGAGCTGTATATATGTGATTTCCATATATAATTTTTATATTTCCGGGGTCCCCGCACGTGGGCGGGAATATTCAGTGCTTATGACTTTGATGAGGATACCCCTGGAAGAGAACTAGGATTACAGGTAAGTAACTTATCCTTCCCAAACCTCGGGGGACCCACCCCTCCAAACAGAGAGTCTAAATTAATAGATGTCTCATGCAAAAGAGTGGCTGCACAATCAGCCAATCATTGGCGCATAGCCAGTACACAAGGTATTTTGGATAGGTATGACAGGGCCTACTGGGACGAAATGGAGGAGTTACCCTAATACCTCCCAGAGGAGCATAGGAAAAAAAGGCAGTAACCAGTGCAGGAGGGAAAATGTATTTCCAACTCCTCCATCAGGTGTGCGCTAGACACTGCTGATATTGCAGCCAGAGGAGTTAACACCAGTATTCTCCCCAGAAGATGTGCATGCCTGCGAATATCTTGGTTTAAACCAGAGGTACAACAAACAATACTTAATGCTTCCTTTGACAAAGAACATCTTTTTGGCCCTCAAGTGGATGAAAAAATGAAAAAAAAGACACTGAAGTGGCAAAATCCATGGGAGCACTTCAGTCCCCCTCTAATACAGGCTTCTTTCGCCGTTCATTTTATAGGGGAGGCTCAAAAAGTACCTCCACAAATGCCAACACATCTTCCTACAAGCCTCAGACTCAATCCTCTCCCTCTAGAGTAGTCTACAAGGGTGTTTATAGAGGAAGCCATTTTAAAGGAAGAGGTAGAGGTACTCCAATTTGGCAATCAATAACATCAGACAAATGGGTGTTTGACATTATCCAACATGGTTATTGGCTGGAGCTCACCAGCAATCCTCCAAATATTCCACCTCGTATTCACAAACTCTCTCTAGAGCATCAACAGCTGCTCAAATAAGAAGTACAAGCTCTTATAACAAAAGGAGCTATAGAACCAGTTCCAAATCAACACCAAGGGTCAGGAGTTTACTCACTGTACTTCCTAATCCCCAAAAAGGATGGTTCTCTATGGCCAATCTCGGATCTCAGGCCCTTAAACCTATAAATACTATCAGAACACTTCCGTATGGTCACACTTCAACAGGTGCTTTCGCTCTTACAGCAAGACGACTTTAGACTTAAAGGAGGCATACTTTCATATTCCTATTCACCCAGAACATCGCAAATATCTCAGATTTGTGATAGCAGGAAAGCACCATCAATTCAAAGTACTCCCATTCAGAGTCACTACTGCACCCGGAGTATTCACCAAATGTCTAGCAGCTCATCTAAGAAGACAACAAATTCATGTCTTCGCATATCTAGACGATTGGCTCATCAAAGCCAACACACACCACAAGTGTTTACAACACACTCAACTTACCATAAATCTTAATCAGTTGGGATTCACAGTCAATGCACAAAAATCCTATCTTCAACCTTCACTGCAGCAGCCCTATCTAGGAGCTATGCTAAACACTCAAACAGGTTTAGCCTATCCAATGTAGCCAGGATTCACAAGTTTCGAACACTGCTACTATTTCAAAGCAACCAGCATTTTACAGTCAGAACTTTCATTCATCTCCTAGGAATGATGGCATCCTGCATTGCCATAGTGCCTCATGCAAGATTAAATACGCTTCCTCTACAGGAATGCTTAGCACGTCAATGGAATCAACCACAGGGTCAGCTAAAAGATCTAGTGTTGGTAGACCGCTGCACCCATTGCTCTCTGCAGTGGTGGAAGACATAAAACCTGTTGAAAGGGCGGCCGCCCTTTATCGACCCTGTTCCACAGATCGTGCTCACAGCAGACGCATCCCTCACAGGGTGGGGTGCCCATCTACAGCAGTTCAGGGTCTCTGGGACACCAAACACCAAAATCTCCACATCAACTACCTAGAGCTTCTAGCTGTTCACTTGGCGCTAAAAGCATTTCTACCTCACCTGATGGGGAAAGTTGCCCTAATCCGGAAGTGCAATATGACAGCTATGTGCAAAAACAGAGAGGGCAGACACACTCTGTACAGTTATCACGTCTCTCTCAGACCATTTGGCGTTTGGCAATACATCACAAAATCCAACTGCTAGCAGAACACCTTCCAGGGACAGACAACGAATTTGCCCTCCTCCTTGGCGGGATGCTCCAACAAGTCCACGAGTAGGACCACCCCCCCCAAGTCCTCGTACCATACTTCCACAAATGGGGGTTTCCACAAATAGATCTCTTTGCAACAGCAGAGAACTCAAAATGCCCAAACTTCGCCTCCAGGTTCCCACACCCTCTATCCAAAGGCAATGCCCTATGGATGAATTGGTCAGGGATATTTTCTTACGATTTTCTGTCTCTCCCTCTTCTTCCATTTCTGGTTCAGAAGCTCAGGCAAACATTTCTCACTCCTATTCTAGTGGCTCCCACATGGGCTCGTCAACCATGGTTCACCACATTACTAGAATTCTCCGTATTTCCACACCAGAAGCTTCACCTCACCTCAAACCTTCTCAACCAGAACCATGGAGAAATCAGGCAAACAAACCCCAGGGAGCTCAACCTAGCGATTTGGCTCTTGAAGTCAGAGTTTCGATACCTAAATCTACCACCAGATTGCATGACAATTCTAAAAAAAAAAAAGCAAGGAAATCTACTGCTAGAGCATGCCATGCAGCAAAGTGAAAAAGGTTTGTTATATATTGTAATAACCCGACAATTGACCCACAAGAGGCTTCTATACAACAAATCAATTATCTACTGCATCTACAATGTGCAGGTCTTGCCTACACATCCATACACCTACATCTTGCAGAAGTGGCTGCATATCTTCAAAACAGACCCAGGATGTCCCTCCCCCTGCCACTCTTCAGAGCTCGGTAAAAAAAATTGGTGATTAAAATTGACAGTGCGCTGTCCCTGCAACCCCAAATTCAAGCTCTGGTGGGCCCCTGTTTTGGGTTACCACGGACTCTGAATAGATTCTTGCCAATCCTCTGTTGATTCTAAGAAAACGGTGGTCCAGGGCTCGATTACATCCAGAATAGATTATGGAAATGGCCTGTATTTGGGTCTGCCTGAATATCTCTTGAACTGGTTACAAATTGTTCAAAATGCAGCGGCCAGACCGGTTCTCAATCTTGCCCCTAGAACCATTCTGTCCCCACATCTTTATGCACCTCACTGGCTTCCTGTGAAAAAAAGGATTCAATTTGAAACACTGGTCCTGGCTTATAAAGCACTGCATGGAAAGGGCGCAGTATACCTTAGCAGGAGGTTTTCTACTTATGCCCCTCCCAGGACACAACGATCGACGTTTGGACATCTAGTCACCATCCCAAAAATCCACTGGACTAGAATCGGTGGAAGATCATTCTCTTATCTCGGTGCTAAAGCCTGGAATCAACTTCCGCTGGCGCTTCGGGCCACCGCAGAACTCTTAATTTTCAGGAAGAAATTAAAAACCTGGCTATTCAGCAAATGAGGTAATTCTGTCCAGTCTCCTGTGTTGCAGAGAACTTGCTCCAGCGTCGGGACACTCCTTGGAGTAGGCTTGTGCTCTATAAATGCGGTTTCATTCATTCATTATTCAGAGTACCAGTAATTAAAGCCTTTATGGAAGGCCTTAAGAGTGAAACCACCAAAAGTTCCACCTGCACGGCATGGAACTTTAATATTGTTCCAACAAGACTTATGGGTCCACCTTTTGAACCATCGCACAATCGCCCACTGCAGTTCCTTTCTTGGAAGGTTGCCTTCTTGATTGCTATCAGTTCACTAAGACGTGTCAGTGAGCTTTAGGCACTAACCTTTGAAGAACCATTCTTCCAACTCCATAAAGACGGAGTGGCTCTTCACACCAACCCAAAGTTCCTTCCAAAAGTACTCCGCTTTTCATATTAACCAATCATTTGAGTTACCTGTCTAGTTCCCTCAACCTGATTATGTAGCAGACGGAGCTTTACATGCATTAGATATCAAAAGAGCATTATTGTATTATTTTGATAGAAATTTTTTGGGGGGAAAAACAAAACCACTTTCTGTTGCCTTTGCTCCCCCTCATAAAGGGATCTCTAAATCTGGTATTTCTAGATGGATCGTTAAATGTGTGGCATTCTTTATTTTTCAATTGATTAAAATTGTTACAATCTGCTGCATTTTCGTATGTAGAGTAAAAGAAAAGGATAAAAGAGGGAAAAGAGGATAAAAATACAGTTCTAAAATTCGTAGCCATCAGGGGCGTTCCAGCTGGGATGTCTGGATACGCTAAAATCTATAAAATCGTAGAAACAGCAGTCCAGGCTGAATCTAAAGTGCTAGTGCATTGGGATAGCAGCTGCGTCTGTAGTTCCTTTATATCTTAGGGCTTTAAATAGGCCCTTTAACGCAGTGGATTAATGTTCTTTTTAAAGAGAACCTTTAACTGTCGTACCATTAGTTAAGAGTGAAAATGGTTAAAACCATTTGTGGATAGTGACCTCAGTTCTGTGGGTTTGGCTGGTCTGACGTGCACAGTTGATCTTCGGGACTTGGTTGATTGTGCTTCCTTCTTTGCTGTGCAAGCCATATGATCGCTGTAATTCTGGCTTGATGGCCAGCTAATTGCTGCTGGTGGCTTTAGTGATGTTTGTAAGGGCGACCCGGATTGCGTCTATGAATTTCCCTAGTCTGGCTGCGGTTTGTACTGTTTTGGCGGAGAAACACAGTTTTGAGACTTCTCTGCAGTGTCTAAGACAATGAGTCCTGCCAATGGGGATTATCAGTCGATGTCGCTCACTAGCCATCTTTTTTACAACAGCACAATTCGCGTTGGTAGCCATAGTCAGCAAGCAATTAATTTGTCCCGCCGGGCCCAAGATGGATTGAAGTCCAAGAATGGTAGTGCAAGAAGCCTCATGTACGAAATTCTCTTCCGAGTTTGAACTGTCAAGGCTTGCTCGAAATAAGGCTGGGGTTTGCCCAGTATATAGGAGGTGTCCAGTTTAGGCGGCATAGGTCCCCTTTTTTGTGAATTGGAAAGAGGATGGAACCTTTCCAAGATGTTGGGATTATTGAGGTGGCATAGGCATGCTTGAAGAGTGGTGTGAGGAGTGGATCGTTAAATGTAGCCAAACATGCTATATTAAAGCCAAAAGAACTTTGTCTATATACCTCCTAGAGCACATTCTACTCGTAAAATAGGGCCATCTATGGCCTTTTTAAGTAAAATTGCTATAGCTGACATTTGTAAAGCAGCTACATGGTCTACACCACACACATTTATCAAACACTATTGTGTGGATGTATTAGCACGTCAACAAGCTAATGTAAGACAGGCAGTCCTAAGAACACTGTTCGAGGCATATGAGCTGCAGATTGTACACTTTTCCATAGATCGCCATCTGGTGTTGGGCTCGGATGTTTGCATGTTGTTTTTGTCTTTGAAGTCTTTGTAGTCACGAGGTTGGTGACTCCTCCTTCGGTCGACAGTGCGCATGGGCATCGGCTCCATCCTTAGATTGTTTTTTTCCGCCATCGGGTTCGGATGTGACTTGCTGCGCTCCGGGTCGGTGTCGTTATCGAACCCCCTTTCGACGCGCAATCACAGCTAACCGACGGTATTGTCTCAATCGCGTATCCTTCGACGCGCCCTCGACGAAAACTTCGAAAATCTTCGACATCGGCGAACTTCGACGCAGGCTGTTGGGCCTACCTGCGCCGGTAGCGACGGACGTCCATGGAACGGACTCCCTTTAAAAAATGTCCCCAGTGTGGTGCTAAATTCCCACACTCGGACCTCCATCCCGTTTGTAATCTGTGCCTCTCTCCAGAACATAGAGAGGACGACTGTGAGGCTTGTCTTTCATTCAAATCCAAGAAGACTATCCGGGATCGACTAGCTCGACGCCACGAGATGTCCCGAGGCACAGGTTCCATTCCGGACATCTTCCATCCAGTTCCCGACAGCCTTCCGGAACCAGAAGAGGAACAGGTCTCGGTCTCCGAAGCAGACAACTCCGACGCCGAAGATGACATCACCCCGGCGCAACGGGACGTGAGTACCGAGACCCACGCCCCACCCAAGCCCATACCAAAGGCTCCGGTGACACCTTCGCCTCCGGGCTCAGGTCCACACCGAACGAAAACTTCGAGCGCCCCGCCTCCGGGCCCGGCTCCGAAGGATAGAGAAAAGCCTTCCGGCTCGAGCCAGCCACCCGGTTCCGAAAAACCATCTTCGGCACTGAAAATTAAGTCACCCGAGATGCCGCGCCCTCCTCCGTCGGCACCGGAGAAAGATTCGGCGCAGAAACCGGCAAAAGACCCCTCGGCACCGAAGCAACCGGATAAGAGCTCGGCACTGAAGCAGCCGGATAAGACCTCGGCACCGAAGCATTAAAGATAAACCTTCGACACCAAAGACGTCGGAGCCGAAAACATCAAAGGAGAAGCCTCCCAAACAAACACCTCCGGAGCCAAAACGACCCGCACCGAAGGTCTCGGTACCAGGAAAGGCATCTATACCGGACATTGCCACGAAACAGCCAAGACCAGTTTCTAAGGAGAAATCTTCCACACCAAACAAAACCATCGATCCCGAAGAACTTTTTCTCCCCGATCCAAAGCAAACCACCATTTTGATTCGCCCAAAGACTGGTCATATAGTTACCAAGCTACCTACAAAGAGGAAACCAGAACATTTATCACATGCACCAGTTCCTCTCAAGAAAATACACATAGCTACTAATACTTCACCACCACCTTCACCCCCCCCCCCCACCAATTAACCCTAATTTACTTATTTCTCCAGCACATTCTCTACAACCACAGGATAGTGACGAGGAACATAGGGATGGGCAAGAAGACGTAGTGCCATTTGACACTGAGGATCCTAATGATCCACCACAGGATACAGACCCATGGCATGATTACAATACTGATCCTGATCTTAATAATGATCCAGACTACTACCCCTCAAAACCATCTCCACCAGATGACAATGTGGGTTTTGCCCAGTTAATTAATAGGGCCGCAACATACCATGGAGTCAAACTACATTCAGACCCTGTAGAAGAGTATTTTCTTTTAGAGACCTTCGATCAACCACAAAAATCTACCCATGTATTGCCAATGCTTAAAGGTCTTCTTAGACACGCTCCTGAGGTGTTCAAAGACCCAGTTAGAGCTAGGGTTCTTAACCCCAGAGTAGATAAAAAATACAAGGCATCTCCTACCGACCCCATCTACATCAAGGGTCAACTCCCTTTAGTCGTAGCCAATGCGCGCAAACGAGCAAACTCTCAGGGATCAGGTGACACACCACCTCCTGACAAGGAATCTAAGTTATTAGACGCATCAGGCAAGCGTATGGTGTCTCAAGCTGCCAACTCCTGGAAAATAGCAAAAACACAAGCTCTTCTAGCAAGGTACGATAGGGCTCACTATGATGAGCTGGAAAAGCTCATTCAACACCTCCCTCAACAATATAAGGACTAAGCCAATGACCTTATACAGGAAGGCAAACTGATTACTAATACTTCCATAAAATGCTCGCTCGACGCAGCAGACACCACGTCCCGCGCAATAAACACTAGTGTTTTGCTACGCAGACATGCCTGGCTCAGGGTGTCTGGCTTTAAACAAGAGGTACAAAATACCATCCTAAATCAGCCTTTTGATCAGGAGCACCTCTTTGGCCCTGCAGTGGACACATCTTTAGAAAAGATAAAAAAGAACACGGAGACTGCCAAGTCTATGGGAGCATTGCAGTCACCCTCTACCAGAGGCTCCTTTCGGCGTTCCTTCTATAGAGCAAGCTCCAAAACAAATACACCAGAGCACCCGTCCTCATCCTATAAAAATCCCAACCAGGGCTCCTTTTCTAGAGGATACTCCAGGGGAGGTTACAGGGGAAACAATAATAAGGGCAGAGGCAGGAGTAATAACACCCGCAGCTCCCCTAGCACCAAACAGTGACTTCCCTGCGCTTCCCCCCGACCATCCCACTCCTGTCGGGGGACGCCTCTCACAGTTCCTACCTGTCTGGGATTCCATCACAACAGACAGGTGGGTAAGACAAATTATCCAGTATGGTTATTGCCTGGAACTCACTTCTACCCCTCCCAACATTCCTCCCAAACAGCGTCCAATGTCATCAGAACACCTAACGCTTCTCAAACAGGAGGTTCTTGCGCTATTACAAAAACATGCAATAGAACCGGTTCCCTTGCCCCATCAGGGCACAGGGGTCTATTCCCTCTATTTTCTTATTCCAAAAAAGGACGGCTCTCGGGCCAATACTGGACCTCAGACCGCTAAACTTTTACATCCAATCAGACCACTTCCACATGGTCACCTTACAACAAGTGCTTCCACTACTCCAGCAAGGTGACTTTCTCTCCACCCTAGATCTAAAGGACGCCTACTTCCACATTCCCATTCATCCCGCTCACAGTAAATATCTCAGGTTGGGGGCGCTAGGTGGCGCACATCCAAGATGGCCGCACACCCAAGATGGCCGCACACCCGTGAGGCTCTGGCGGTGTGGCGGACAAAATCCTTCAACTATCCTATATGGCCAAGTCAAACCAGCATAAAAGCCGAGGGGACTGATGTCGGGGGCCGAGCTGCGGAGAGGGTAAAAAAAAATCCTGATTCCCGCTGAGGGGTGAGGCAGTCGGAGCGGGAGCTGGGACCCCAGGGCGCTGCCGGACTGGTCCTCACAGGCGGCGCACTACGCTACTGGAGCCCCGCGGATTCCACGAGGTGACCGGGCCCTGGGGCCTCCGTGAGTGGAAACAAGCGTGCGGGCCGGAGGAAGAAAGGAAACGCCGATCGGGCGGAAAAAGAGCACTGTGCGCAGCAGGGGCACCGGAGACGGCATACTTTCCCCGCGGATTGCGAAGCGGGCGGCGAGCCCTGGCGGGGGAGCGAGGAGGCCCCGTGGCGGCTACTGCGACCCCATCGGGCGAGCCGGAGCACGTAGCATGATCCTGAGGGGAGAACACTAGAAGCACCCCACCGAGTGAGTAAGCGATATTCGAGACTCGGCAGGACCCCCCCTCCCCACCCCCGCTGCAACATATCACGACGTAGCCTACTGGGCCGCACCGAGCCTGCGGGGGGGCAATTATTTGCTGCACCGCATGCTGTAGAATACCGAGAGAAGACTGGGGATAGGACACATGCCCCTACGCCAAACTGAGAGAAAGTGAGTGCGGGTGGCTGAGATCGGGTCTGCTGACGCGAGGCTCGCGTAGCTGAGGGGGCACTTTGCGGATAAAATGCGCTCTACACATCGTGTAGCTACATAAGGGGTATAGTCGGATCGGCGCTGAGGTATAAGGCCACCGCCTTGAGTTATTCTCCCCCCCCTCGCGTCCACGCTGCTGCCAACTTCGCAGCCCCCACCACACGAAGAGGGGCTACACGAAAAAACTGGGCGGAGGCACGAGACACAACATTAACGGGCGGAGGGAATAACAGACGACTGCAGCTGAGGGGAGCCCATTCCTTGCGATTAGGGCGGGAGCCAGGCACTAATTCCTTTCAAGATGGGGAAACCAGATAACCGTCAGCCCCGCCTTACATTTGACAACAAGAAGTCGTCTACTAGATCCACATCGGTGGACTCCGGCTCCGCCAGCGTGGACCAATCTCACGCCTCCCAGCCAGCCATGGAAGACGATGTAAAATCACTACTTCTTGCCATGAAACAGTCTTAGTGACCTGTCCGGAAAAATGGACACTATGGACACTATGAATAATAGACTGGACTTCCTCGTGCAGAAAGTTGACAAGCATGATGGGCAACTCAAAGAGGCGGAACGAAGGATATCAGATACGGAAGACGCCACAGCCCAGCTGCAAAAGCAGGTAACGCATATGGACAAAATATTGAAAGTTATAGCGGCTAAGAACGAGGATTTGGAGGCCAGAAGCCGCCGAAATAATATCCGCATTCTTGGAATACCAGAAAGTACAGGCACTGGCCGCATGGAGGAGTTTGTGGAAAGACTGCTATGTGCCACTTTCGGAACAGAATCATTCTCGGCGCATATGGTGGTGGAAAGGGCACACCGCTCTTTAGGGCCCCTGCCCCCCCCAGGGAGTACACCGAGACCCATCATAGCTCGGTTGCTTAACTACCGAGATCGTGATGCGGCCCTCAAAGCTCGAGACCAGCAAAAACTACAGTTCGAGGGAAATGAATTCGCCATCTATCCGGACTTCACGATGGCTGTGCAGGAGGCGAGAAGGAAATTCCTGCCAGTCAAGCTTAAGCTACGCAAGGCCCAGATCGACTTTGCCCTAATGTACCCCGCAAGGCTTCGGATCACACACAACGGTAAGCAGACCTTCTGCACCACTCCTCAGCAAGTGGAAGATTTCCTTAAGGCTACACAACGGAGGTCGCCGCGAACGGATCGCAGGTCTAGATCCCCGTCCCCGACAGAGGAGTAACCAGATCATGATACCATTTTCACGCCCGGATGAGACAGAGAGATACCGGTCCTATTCGGGGAAGGATGACTGACAGCCTATGTTGGGCCGCTGAGGTCCAATCGCCCGGACCACTACAGAGAGACTACCGGAACTGCCTGACACCTGCCACCGGGCGATACAGACTTACGAACTGAACACCTATGAACAGCTAAGTGCCCTTCGGGCGATTTGGGGTGCGCATATGATGTGGTATGATCGGGCAGACTTTTCCTTATATACCCCCTCGATCTTTCCCGATACAAGCGAGGGCCGTACTAAATTAAACGACGCCAAGCCCCCTTCCCTTGCCGCTCCTCCCACGCCCCCACACTGGGGGTGCTGGGAACCGTGAGGCAAAGGAGCGAGACCACGGGGGAGGGTTGTTGTTGCTCACTGGCGCCCCCCCTAACTGGGAGATCCCACTGTTTGGTGTATTTCCACCCTAATTACCAGTAGAGAGTTTTTACATACCACAGTGTCACTGTTCGACACTACATAGTATGGTTTTTTTGTTTGGGTGGATGGGAGGGTACCTTTGCACTGGCACGATTGGGGTGCTGATGTGGGAGGGGTGGGAGGGGATGTTGACACTCGCCCTAATGGCGACTTACGGGGACAAAGTTGGGGGGTGGGGGAGGGGATAAGAAATATCCGATTTGTTAAAGCTTGCCAGGAGACACAATTTGATCGAGAGGTCCGATCTCTACGGAACAGTCGTGCAGAGACTACCCAAGGTCACACACTATATCACGCATCACTACCCGTTTTTTATATAAAACACACGGTTAAATACTGTCGACACATACTGTGAATGCGCAAATTAAACTCCTTACGTGGAATGTAAGAGGGCTGGGAGACCATCGCAAAAGACGCCATGTGCTGGCGTATTTGGATAGGCATAACATACAGGTAGCGTTGCTACAAGAAACACACCTTGACCCCCGCCGCGAACCGCTTTTTGGTAGTAGATGGGCCTCCGTGAGGGTGTTCTCTTCATACTCCACATACGCGCGGGGCACACTCATACTTATCAAGAAAGGTACACCCTTCATACTTGGTGGCACCTACAGTGACTCCGTGGGACGCAGCTGCCTCCTCTGGGGCACACTTGGCACCCAATCGGTGACTATTGCTTCGTGTTATGGACCAAACATAGATAACCCAGATTTCTTCTCCACTCTATGGGGACAGATCATCAAGGTGGGGTCCACTCATATAATCTGGGGAGGAGATTTTAATGTTGCATTGCAGCCCACCATGGACAGATCCAACCCCCTCCCGCAGCACTATAACAACACACATGCCACCCTCTCACAACTTTTTGTAGATCAAGGACTTATAGACGCCTGGAGATATGCTCACCCAGCAGATAGAGAGGGCACCTATTACACGGCAGGCCATCGCACCTGATCGAGGTTGGACTATTGGGTCTGCTCCAGAGGGGTTGGCACATGGATACACTCGGCAGAGCACATGGCACGTACATACTCAGACCATGCGCCTGTATGCCTGACAATACTACCCCCTAGTTTAATTGCGGCACCTCGATGCTGGAAATTAGTACCGGAGGCACTGCTGGATGCGGTATTCCGGGCGGAGATAGGCGAGGAGATAGACGACTTCCTTACCAGAAACAAAGGTTCGGTAACATATGTCCATACAGTGTGGGAAGCTTTTAAAGTAACTATGCGGGGCACATGCATGTCTAAAAGTTTTGGGGTGCTCCGCGATTTAAGGCGAACACTCCATAAATTGGAAATAGAAATAAAGGCACTGGAACAACACATGTGGACGGAGGCGTCGGGCGACCGACGGGCTCTCCTACGTGAGAAAATATCTGAATATGGGGAGACGGCAACGCGGGAGGCTAGGTTTAAAGGTAAATATTTCAAGGCCCGAAGATATGGCGAGGGGAGAGACCGGGTAAGGCGCTGGCATCGGAGATCAGACCACCCCGCTTCTCCAATCATGTGCTGGAAGTGGTGAGGGAGGACGGGTCACGACATAGGGACAGCCGGGATATTCTGCAGGACTTCACTGAGTTTTACACGGAACTATACACCTCACGCCAGAGGGCGCCCCCTGATTTATCGCAATATCTTGCAGATGTAGCGCTGGGATGGCTAGGGTACTGTCAGAGAGAATTCTTGGAGGCCCCATTTGAGGATGATGAGCTCCGTGAAGCCATCATGCAGATGGCGTCGGGGAAGGCTCCCGGGCCTGACTGCATCCCTATAGAGTTTTATAAAACCTACATTGACCAGCTTCTTCCAGTTCTGAAAGAGGTATTCTTGGAGGCCCAAGAATTGCAGCTCCTGCCGGAATCGATGAGAGGCGCGTATAATCTCACTGGTAAAACCGGGTAAACCAGCAGATAGATGTGAGTCGTACCGTCCTCTATCGCTCATAAATACTGACGCAAAGATTCTTGCTAAGTTAATTGCAAACCGGCTTAAACTTCTTATGGAGTAGCTGGTTCTGCCGGACCAAGCTGGCTTCATTCCCGGCAGGGCTACCGCCCATAATTTGCGGACGTTGTTCTCTATCCTCCAAACTGTGGACCCCAATATGGCAC
The DNA here is from genome assembly GCA_963921515.1 of Calotriton arnoldi. Classification (NCBI taxonomy): domain Eukaryota; kingdom Metazoa; phylum Chordata; class Amphibia; order Caudata; family Salamandridae; genus Calotriton; species Calotriton arnoldi. The sequence continues at coordinate 700,352 of CAWUFW010000361.1, read as the reverse complement.
TAGTGGCGGTCTTTTTAGATGCCACGAAGGCCTTTGACTCAGTGGAGTGGGGCTATCTTTTTGCTATACTCCAAACCATGGGACTCCCCAACGGTTTCATGACCTATATCAGACTCTTATACACAGCCCCAACAGCCACGGTCCAAATAAACGGATTACTCTCGCCTCCGATAGCACTCACCAGGGGCACTCGCCAGGGATGCCCGCTGTCCCCCTTACTATTTGCTCTCGCAATGGAGCCGCTAGCAGCTAAAATCAGACAACACCATGCTGACAAAGGGCTCCGGTGTTTTTTGCGCCCTGTTCTTATATCATTATACGCAGACGACGTCACGCTCTATGTGAAAGACCCACGGAACAATCTGAACCCACTACTCAGGGAGTTCGTTCGGTTTGGCGGCCTATCCGGGATCCATATAAATTGGGCTAAATCCCAGATCTTCGCACTGACCACAGCTACCACAACCTTTGACCCAGATTACCCCATAGCATGGTGCACAGATGAGGTGCGCTATTTGGGAACTATGGTCACGTCAGACCGGGAAGAGCTGATGCGACTGAATTACGGGCGCACATTGGAGCATGTTACTGGATGTGTGACCCGCTGGAACGCACTCCCACTGACCATGGCGGGCCGCATCTCCCTAATAAAGATGGTCATTTTACCTAAATTTTTATATTTATTCTTAAATATCCCGTATGACCCGGGGAGACACTTTTTTGCTAGCCTCCGCACTGAGCTGATTCGTCTGGTATGGGGTGGCAAACAACCCCGGATAAAATGGGACACATTAATGCGCCCATATGCACAGGGAGGGTTTGATATTCCCAACTTTGAATTATACTACCAGTGCGCTCAGGCACATTTCGCCCACTTCTGTTTTAACCCCCCTCGATACACACCGCATGTAGCAACTGAACATTGGATTGCACACCCCACCCCGCTAGAAGGCGTGATACTCTCACACATCAAACCTAGAGAGTCACGGCCCACATCGGTGGAGTGTACACTCAAAGCCTGGCATTATATTGCGAATAAACTACACATACCACACATATATTCGCCACTGCTTCCACTGGTATATCATCCACGGATGCCTCTGCTACAGGAGGGAGTGTTTAAAAAAATGGCTCGGATTCGGAACATACGGAAGTGGGGGGATCTCTACCGGAATGGTAAATTCCGTACCCTACAGCAATTCTTTCAAGACTCTCCACCCACCATGATGGAAACATTCCTTTATATACGCTTTAGGCATGGGTTGAAGGATTGTACGCCTGACTACCCAGCTGAACCCGAGACGCTTACGCCACTACACCATGTCCTGCGCACGCCCACAGCCGCACACTTAGTGTCTGCCCTATACCGCGCACTATACACTGATGGTACATACCCCATATGTGATGCCCGACACAAGTGGTCAGCCGAACTGGAACAACCCCTCACTGACAAGCAATGGGACTTTTGCTGCACGCAAACTGAACAGGTCTCCTCAAACAGCCGACTGCGTATTCTTCATTATAAATTCCTTCAGCGGAGTTATTACACACCAATAAAGTTACACAAATTCGGATTGCGAGACACAAGCAGATGCGATAGATGCAGGGCGGACTCTGCTGATTTTCTCCACCTAGCGTGGGCGTGCCCAAGGGTGTATGAATATTGGACTGCAGTCCTGAATGCGTTAGACAGCATGATATCTCTGCAGATTCCCAAATCTCCTCAGGTGGCTCTGCTTGGTTATACTGAGCAGATCCCGGCACAACACCGCAGGTTTGTGTCCTTTGGCCTCATGTTAGCGAAGCGACGAGTGGCTTGTAGATGGGGTCGCGGGAGGGCGCCTAAATTTAAGGAATGGCTGGGGGACATGATGTTATGGCAGGATCAGATGGGCATATATGCTGAACTACTCCCGGTAACATCACGCCCAAGAGACATATGGGGCCCGCTCCAGGCATACCTGCTGACACACCCGGACACCGAAAACCAGGAAGCATCCATATAGTTCACTGTAGCAGCCCTACTAATTTACATGCAGATACTCCCCCCTCCCCCCCCACCGGGACACAGGCGGCGAACGGGCAAGCCCTATCATGCATTCTACAAAGTAAGTTCCACGATTTAGACTACTAAGCGCAGAATATGGGTAAATCACGTTATGCTTTATTGCACTGTGAATTTGTACAGAAAGCGCTGTAAGCTGTTCCCATGCACAATGATGGATGTCTCTTGCATGAACATGTGAAATGCTGTATGTATTAATTTTCGTTCAATAAAACCTTTAAATAAAAAAAATAAAAAAAAGGAAATATCTCAGGTTTGTGGTAGATGGCCAACACTACCAGTTCAAGGTTCTACCATTCGGAGTCACCACGGCACCCAGAGTTTTCACCAAGTGCCTCGCAGTGGTTGCAGCTCATTTGAGAAGACCGCACATTCATGTCTTCCCTTATCTGGACGACTGGCTCATAAAAGCAAAATCCCACAGCAGCTGTGTTCAACACACACTCCGTACCATACAACTGCTTCACAGTCTGGGTTTCACACTAAATCAGGGCAAATCCCATCTCCAACCGTCCAGAATACAACAATATCTAGGGGCTACAATAAATACTTCCACAGCCCTAGCATATCCCAACCCAGTCAGGATAAGTGCTATACAGATGTTAATTCAAAAAATTTCAGCCACAACACTCACTACCAGCAAGAGTGTTCATGCAACTAATAGGGATGATGGCCTCTTGCATTTTTCTCGTTCCTCATGCAAGACTACAAATGCGTCCATTACAAGAGTGCCTAGCACGTCAGTGGAACCAGGCTCAAGGTCAGCTAACAGATCTGGTGTTGGTGGACGACCGCACCCACCACTCTCTGCAATGGTGGAACACACAGAACCTTTCCAAAGGGCGGTCGTTCCTCGAGCCAGTTCCACAGATAGTGCTAACAGACGCATCGCTCACCGACTGGCAGCTCATCTTCAAACCCATACCATTCAAGGTATCTGGATCCCCCCAACAAAAACAATTTCACATCAACTACCTGGAATTGTTAGCAATATTCCTAGCATTGAAATCTTTTGAACTGCACCTTCTAGGCAAAGCTGTCCTGATCCACACACAACATGACAGAAATGTATTACATACAGAAGCAAGGGGGGATACACTCCATACAGCTATCACACTTGGCGCAAAGCATATGGAGATGGGCCATTCCCCAAAACATATACCTCCTGGCAGAACACTTACCAGGGGTACACAATCAGATTGCGGATCTGCTCAGCCGTCAAGCACAACAGATCCACGAATGGGAACTTCATCCTCAAGTTCTTCTCCCATTCTTTCGACTGTGGGGACACCCAGAGATAGATCTGTTTGCCACACACCAAAACGCAAAATGCCCAAACTTCGCATCCAGGTATCCACACCCATTGTCCAAAGGCAATGCGTTATGGATGAATTGGTCAAACAAATTTGCTTACGCTTTTCCGCCTCTCGAACTCATTCCGTTAGTGTTGCGGAAACTCAAATAACATTCTCTCATAATGATCGTAGTTGATCCAACATGGGCAAGGCAACCATGGTTCACAACTCTACTGGAACGATCAGTAGTACCGCATCAAAAGCTACACCTCTCACCCAAATTTCTCACTCAGAACCATGGAGACATAAGACACTCAGATCCCAATCAACTCAACCTTGCGATCTGGCTCCTGAGATCTTAGAGTTTGGCTACCTCATTCTCCCGCCAGACTGTATGAATATTATCAAGGAAGCCAGACGCCCTACAACAAGGGCATGCTATGCGGTAAAATGGAAGAGATTCGTCATTTACTGCACGCACAACAAGATCAATCCACTAGAGGCTTCCATTCAGAACATCATCTGTTATCTACTGCATCTACAACAATGTAACCTAGCGTATACATCTATTAGGTTACATCTAGCCGCCATAGCAGCCTACCTACAAAACAGACAACATTTGTCCTTGTTTAGAGTTCCTGCTATCAAAGCTTTCATGGAAGGACTTAAAAGAATAATTCCACCAAGAGCTCCACCCTCTCCGGTATGGAACCTTAATATAGTCCTTACCAGGCTAATGGGTCCTCCTTTTGAACCCCTCCACAAATGTGAGCTGCAGTTCCTCACCTGGAAAGTAGCCTTTTTGGTTTCTATCACATCCCTCAGAAGAGTAAGTGAAATCCAGGCATCAACCAATCAAGAACCATTTTTACAAATCCATCATAACAAAGTGGTTCTTAGAACTAACCCAACATTTTTACCCAAAGTAGTATCTGCCTTCCATCTAAACCAGTCTGTTGAACTCCCAGTATTTTTTCCTCAACCAGACTCCGTGGCAGAACGAGCTCTACACACCTTAGATGTTAAAAGAGCAATACTCTACTACATTGAAAGAACATAATCTTTTAGGAAAACTAAACAACTTTTTGTGGCTTTCTCCCCACCTCATAAAGGTAATCCTATATCCAAAACAGGAATTGCAAGGTGGATTGTAAAATGCATACAAATATGCTACATCAAAGCCAAATGCACATTAACCATTCCCCCTAGAGCTCATTCTACACGCAAACTAGGGGCTTCTTTGGCATTCTTAGGGAACATTCCCCTAGATGACATATGCAAAGCAGCAACTTGGGTTACACCACACACCTTCACAAAACACTATTGTGTAGATGTGCAGGCAAAACAACAAGCTAGTGTGGGCCAGGCTGTATTAAGATCACTATTTCAAACTACTGCAACAGATACAGGTAGCCACCGCTAAGGAGGTAACTGCTGTATAGTCTATGCAAAAGTGTACAATCTGCAGCTCATATGCCTCGAACGGAAAATGCTACTTACCAGTATGGATCTGTTCTTGGCATGTAGAGCTGCAGAGTTGTACACGCCCACCCGCCTCCCTGGATACCTCTATCTGTTCCAGTGTGATCTTACTTAGATGCATTACACATGGACATCTTTCTATTTCTCACTACTCCATCTAACCCTACGTGGCAAAAACAATCTAAGGATGGAGCCGATGCCCATGCGCACTGTCGACCGAAGGAGGAGTCACCAACCTCGTGACTACAAAGACTTCTTCGAAGACAAAAACAACATGCAAACATCCGAGCCCAACACCAGATGGCGATCTATGCAAAAGTGTACAACTCTGCAACTCTACATGCCAAGAACAGATGCATACTGGTAAGTAGCATTTTCCTTTTCAGACAACGGCAACACCCACTGGTTAGCCACCACTTTGGGAGAGTACTGCTATACAGTCTATGCAAAGCATGTGTATCTACAGCACACATGCCTCGAACGGATTGTTACTTACCCTTTAAGTATCTGTTCTTGGCATGTAGAGCTGTAGATTCACATGTACCCTCCCTCCTCCCCGGACACCTATGGTCATTGCAGTTATTATTCACATTGTACTCGCATGGACATCTCTGCACTACACTTACTTACTCCATTCTCACCCTCTTGCAGGAAAACAATCTAACAATGGAGTCGATGCCCATGCGCACTATCACCGAAAGGAGTCACCTTACCTCATAACTGGAAAAGACTTCTTAGAAGAAAAACAGCTAGCGAACATCCAGACCCACCATTAGATGGCAGGAGTATGCAAGGCATGTGAATCTTCAGCTCTACATGCCAAGAACAGATGCTTACATGGTAAGTAACATAATCCTTTCTCTTCCGCCAGCTTTGCACTGTGATCTGTGAGCACTGCATGCCTCTTTGGCCGATATAGCCACACTGAGTGGGACTTAGCAAAGTTAAGCCATCAGATGTGGGCTGGACACAAGACTTGCTGGGCAGGGCCATTGCTTTATCAGTGGCACTGTTATGTTATGTTAAAACCACTTTTTATAGCGCACAACTCACCCGGGGGCATCTCGGCGCTTGTGTTGAGACATACCAGAGGGGCTGCCTGGAGTCCTAAAACAAAAAGGCTTTAAGTTTTTTTCTGAAGGTGCCATAAAAAGGGGACTCACGAAGAGCCTGGGGCAACTTGTTCCAGTATTTAGGAGCAAGGTAGGAGAAAGCTTTCCCCCCGTACGCTTGAGGCGTATTCGGGGCACCTGTAAGAGGCCGAGTGAACTAGATCTAAGAGTTCGGCTGGGAACATATTTTAATAGTTTCCTCTGCAAGTACCTGGGCCCTTTGCCTCCAAGAGCATTATACGTGAGGCAACCGATTTTAAAAACGGATCGCTTCTTTACTGGTAACCAATGTAGTTCTATCAGCAGAGGACCGGACGAGGAGCCCGAAGGGCGATTCAAAATTAACCTTGCAGCCGTGTTCTGGATCACTTGCAATTTGGCTAGCGAGGACTCATCCGCGTCTGCCAGTAGGGCATTTCCATAATCCATTTTGCCAATCACCATAGCTTGAACAAGAGTTTTACGAGAATTCATAGGTAGATAAGGAAAGATCCTACGCAAAAGGCGCAGGGCATGATGACAGGAGCTAACGGTGGCATTTATATGATCCTTCATTGTTAGTGATTGGTCCAATTTTATCCCAAGATTTTTCACAATTTTTCTGGGAACGGGGGCCTCTCCCAATTTGGTGGGCCACCAGTCATCCGCCCAAATGGATGAGGCTTTCCCCATTAACATAATCTCAGTCTTTCCGGGGTTCCGGTGGAGGCAATTATCCATCATCCAGCTAGATATTGCAAGCATTCCTGTAGCAAAGCGAGTTTTCTCCGTCTCAAGGTTAGGGCCAATTTTAAACATAAGCTGAGTATCATCAGCATATGATATTATCTCAAATCCAAACTGTTCAACTATTCTTGCCAGTGGGGCCATATAAACGTTGAACAGCGTGGGACTCAGACAAGACCCCTGAGGAACCCCTTATCCAAATGCATTTTTTCTGATCGGTAAGAGCCCAAAATGATGGTTTGGTATCTGTCAGATAAAAACTGTTGCAGCCATTTTAAGGCTGTACCCTGGATTCCACAGGCCAGAAGTCGATCCACGAGCTTTGAATGCGAGATGGTATCAAACGCCGCAGACAAGTCTAATAGGATCAGAACTATTGATCCTCCAGAATCCACTTCCATTCTTAGGGAATCAGTCACGGCCAGAAGAGCAGTCTCTGTACTGAAACCTGATCGAAAACCTGATTGTGAGGGGTCCAGAATATTATTAGATTCTAAATAGCATCCTAACTGCTTATTTATTAGACTTTCCAATTGCTTACCCAACAGGGGAAGCAGAGAGATGGGGGCGATAGTTACTAAGGGCCAGCGGATCTGCCGTCGGTTTCTTCAATATTGGCCGTACAAATGCTTCCTTCCAGGCCCTGGGGAAACATCCCGATTGTATCGAGCAGTTATAAATTCGTAAAATCTCAGGTGCACAACAGGGGGCCAGCAAAGCCATTGTCTTAGGCCAACAGAGGTCCTCCGGTGACCCCGATTTAGCAGAAGCCAAAGAGTGGAGGACCTCCTCTAATGTAATCAGTTCAAAACATTTAAGGGTACTGGATACTTCTGCTTCTGGCTCCTCTTCCCTGTGCTCTTGCTCTGGTTTTATTTGAGAGGTGGTAGGGAAATTATCGTAGATTTTTCTAATCTTCTCCTCAAAGTGGACAGCTATTGAATTACAAAGTTCTTGGGATTCCATTGGGACTTGGCTGCACACTTGTGGAGACACAAACTCCTTTACTATAGAGAAGAGGGTTTTAGATGAATTGCTGGCATGTTCAATTTGATTTGAAATAAAAATCTGTCTAGCAGTTTTTATACTCTGATGATAGCTAGTCAGAGCTTGTTTAAATCGTAGTCTATCTTGGGGGTCTTTGCTACTCCGCCAAATTCTCTCTAAAGTTTTGCACTTCGATTTCCCACTTTTTAAGTCTGGTGTATACCATGGGGCAGACGGGCGACTCTGTAGAGTGCCATAATTTCTTTTTGGAATTACTTCATCTAATGCACTCAAAAAAGCGGAGTTGAACCTCTCCAGCAGTCTAGATACATCCAGGTTTTTCTCAGCTAATTTATATTGGAAAGCCTCACTAAAATTTTCTGTAGTTAAGTTGTGCCAGGGTCTACGCACCTCTTTTTTTCGGCCAGGGTATGCAGCTACATCATCCACACCTGGCTGAGGTCATCTGGTTTTTCAGGGGAAGTCCAGGCATCCCTTATGGACATGCCCTTTGATGGCACTCGCCTGTTCAACGACAAAGCTGGTTCAGCGCTTAAGTGCTTCAAGGAGATTAGGGCCACCGGCCGGTCGTTGGGACTTGCCATGGCACCACTCCAGTCTACCTCTTTTAACTCCTTCCGTAGCTAGAATAGGAGCTACCAGCTGCGTCCCTTCCAGCAGAGCCACCAGGGCCAACAGGCTTCCCAAACTTTTCATGGCTACGGATGCAGCTCCCAAAAAGACCTGTGGAAACAAGGCCGGAGATTGCTATTCCTGCTACTTTTTGGTGCCAAAGAACGCAGGCCTCTGCCCTATTATAGGTATGCGTCTTAATGCTTTTCTAAGGAATGAGAAATTCAAGCTGCAAATACTTTCTCAGGTCCTGTCTTCATTGAGCCCTGGAGACTGGATGGTAGTGTTGGACCTGCAGGACGCCTGTTTTCATATCCCCGTCCTGCAGGCCCATCGGCGTTACCTGTAGTTCACGGTGGACCAGGAGCATTTCCAGTTTGCACCTCGGGGGTTCACGAAGGTGATGGTGGAGCTTGCAGCACATCTGTAGAGATCTGGGTACCAGTCTTCCCCTACTTCGACACTTGACTGCTGAAGGTGGGCAAGCTACAGGCATTTGTTAATTACCTCCAGACTCTGGCTGACCACCTCCATATGCTGGGGTTCACTATCAACATGCTGAAGTCACACCTAACTCCTTCTCAGACTATCATCAGTCATTCTGAAGACAGAGCGATTCCGCACCAACCCTCCGGAGTAGAGTGTCCAGGACATTTGGGCTGTGGTGCTGATGTTTCAACCTTAGTCCTGAATTTTGATGAGGCTGGGTCTGATGGCCCTCCTGCTGGTGAAGTACGCTCTATGGCATATGCAGGCTTTGCAGTGGTATCTAAAGTCCCATTTGGCACAGCACCAGTGGAATCTCTCCGGCCTGGTCCAGAATTCAGAGACTGTAGTGGTGGTTGACGGACCATGATTTGATCAGTAGCAGAACATTCTCTCTTCCCCACCCAGAGCTGACAATGGTGACCAATGCTTCACTTTTGGGCTTGGGCGGCCATCTGGGGGTGGTGGAGATCAGAGGCCTCTGGTGAAGGCTTAGCTTCACATCAACCTTCTGCAGCTGAGGGCGTTTTGGTAGGCATTGAAAGCTTTCCTGTCTTCCATCAAAAGGAAGCTGGTCCAGGTGTTTATGGATAACACTACTGCCTTGTGATACTGCAACAAGCAGGGCGGAGTGGGATTGTGGACCCTGTGCCAGGAGACTCCGAACTCTGAGCATGACCTTCTGTCCTCTGACCACGCTCCCCTTTCGGAAGGATCTACTGTTGCAGCAAAAGGACAGTGTCCTGCACCTGCTCTTCATCTGTTCCATCTTCATGTGTGTAAATTGAGCTGCAACCTTCCTTCCAAAGTCTTGCCAGTCAGGCGTCCGTCAACAAACTGTATACGCCTTGCACTGAATGCACAGCTGTTTATTGTGTCTTCTGAATCTGAAGGCTGTTTCCCCCTCGTCACGATTACTTCAGCTTGTCGCATGAGTGAGCTTTAGGCTGTTTTGGCGCATCCACCCCATGCCACTTTTTTTCTAGGCAAACTGGTGTTGAGGACCAGGGTAGCCCTTTTCGCATTGAGCAATCCATCAACCTCCCAACATTCTTTGCTGTGCCTTACCTCTCAAAAGAGGAGGAGACACTCCATCCGCTGAACTCCAAAAAAGCCTTGAGCTTTTACGATTGCGCCAGAGACCATTGTGTGAACGGTCAGATTTTTTTAGGGTTCTCTTGGGCAAAGAAAGGTAAGGCATTGCAAAAAAGGACTTGGTCCAGGTGGAAAGTCCTCTGCATTAAGATTTGCTATGCATTTGCCAAGAAGCAGCCTCCGAAAGGACTAATGGCGCATTTCACCAGGGTCAAGACTGCTGCCACAGTATTGGAACATGAAATAGCGGTACTGGTCATCTGTCATGCTGTGACATAAGTGTCCCTGTACACGCTGACGAAGCAAAACTGCCTCAACAACCATGTCTAACAGGAAGGGTATTTTGGCCATGCAGTCTTGCAGGACTTTTTAATCTGAGACATTCCACAGACTCTCGTCCATGAGATGTGGTGCTTTGGTATTTTTCCACAAAGTGAACTGTGGTTAGAAGTATCCATCAGAAGAGGAGGCACAACAGAAAGCAGTCTTTAATGGAAAAGAAAAAGCTCTAAAGTCCAGAGAGCGCTATGGGAACATGGGCTTCTCGTCTGAACTCCAAACCTTTAACCTGTCCTTTCACAGACAAGTTTCCTTTAATCTTGGGCCTTTTAGGCCCAAATAAAAGCCTTTAAGAAGGTTCTATTGTTTATTTCCTTAAGCGTTCTTTTGTTACAACCTGCAGGTCTTCAATAGTTTGGCCACTTAAAGACTTTGGCTTCATGCCAGAGTTAAAGATATCTTGAGCTGCAGCTGTGATTCCGCACAGTCAGGTGGCTCCTAATGTTGGTCGCAGTCCGTGGCTGCTACAATGTGGGCATCTGTTAATTCCCAGCTCCACCGAAGTAGGTGCCAACACTGATGAATAATTTGGTCTAGAGCAGGGGGGTCTCCAAACTTTACTGTAAGAAGGGCTACTAATGTTTCATGAAAATCGTCCTGAGTTACCAATGTTATTAGTGTTGCAGTAGTGGTCACCATATCCAAGATACGAGCAGTGATCACCTCAGTTAATCAGGCATTGTTCTCAGCTTTGTGAGCGTGCAATGTCTCTACAAGGGTAATACATAAGTCATATCTGCAGTACCTCTGACACCAAGGTAGTAATATTGGTATATTACAATAAGTGTCCCCAATGCCACATGACTTATCATTCAAATATCAGCTTTAAATATGCTTTGGAATTTCAACCATTTTTCTCCAAACATCCGCTTATATTTCTGAAAATACACCAAAGTTTGTCATATCTTTTCAATGTTGGTATACATATATTAATTGAACAAGGAAAAGATTCTATTTTTTTGGGCTGGGGTGCAACTAGGAGAGTTACTTATAAGTAGCTTAAGAGCTACCAGTAGCCTGTTCTAGAGTGCCGTTGGAAGTGGTCAGCCTAATTTCTGTGGCCCCCCAGTAACCTATATACCAAAACTGATGATCCACTTTCCATCCAAGTACAGGCCCTTTTTGGATTAGAGTCTGATTCCTTTGCGATTTGACTGTTTGTGTGTGTGTATTGTGTCAATCAATCAGGGGTTGGTAAAGCGCAACTACTCACCCGAATGGGTCTCAGGGCGCTGAGGTCGTTGGGGGCATGGGGGAGGGGCGCGCAGCTCCTGGATGGTTCCGGAGTTTCATTGAAGAGCCAGGTCTTGAGGTCCTTCAAAGAACTTGGGGAGTGTAGGTGTCTGTCGTAGGTGGCGGGGGAGGGAGTTCCATGCCTTAGCTGCGAGGAGGGAGAAGGAGCGTCCTCCTGTTCTGGTCTTCCTGATGTGTGGTACCTTCGCAAGGGAGAGCTGGGCTGAGCGGAGGGATCTTTGGGGTGCGTGGAAAGAGAGGAGATGGTTCATGTAAGCAAGTCCGGTGTTGTGGAGTGCCTTGTGGGTGTGGGTGAGAAGCTTGAAAGTGATTCTCTTCTCTACGGGGAGCCAGTGTAGTGTCCGTGGGCGTCGAGAGAAGAGAGCTTGAAGTTGTTGTTCTTGCCGGTGTTGAGTGCGTAGAGAGCCAAGGAGCTGAGGCACTGGCGGGTTGGAGGACCAGGGTTCCTGGCGCTGGTCGCGGTCGGGTCGCAGACAGGCTTGCCTCAGCTGCCTCCAATAAGTAGGGGTCAGGGAGAGGGCGGGAGTGGGAAATGAGCGGGAGGGCCGAGGGGGGAGCAGCGACGGGCAAGAAGCGGAGTCTGAAGCGTTGGGAGAAGAAAGGAAAAAAGAAGGGATTTAAAAGCTGCTAAAGATAAGGAAAAGGAAATGCGGGCAGTAAAAAGGGAGGGCAACAAGACAGGCACAGAGCTGCAAGGATAAGAGCTGACGGAAGAAGCAGCAGCGGGGCAAGGCACAGGCCTCGAACCTGGGTCAGCAGGGATGTAGGGAAGAGGCAACACACCATGGAGCTGTGCGCAGGGGGAGCGGTATCCTGACCAGAATGTCAGGTGCCTTGCTTGTGTGTGTATTGTATGTGTGCCTCTCTTTGGTTTCTTGGCTAGCGAGTTGGACCATATTTCCACTGAGACTTTGCATTATTGAGAGGTGATTACGTCTGCTACAGAATCACTACTCATACCAGTGCTTTCAGATCAGCCACAATCCACGCTTTACTGAAATTATGGCAGGCCTTGGAGCCGATTTTGCCTTTTCAAGGCGTTCTACTGGTTTGTATTAAGGAAGGTTATGAGAATCTGCTCCACTGGTAATGATGTTAGTTTCCGTGAAATACAAACCTGGCATCCCTTTCAGTGTCTTCTATGCCAGTAAGTCTAGTGGTTCAGTCCTCTTTTGTGCATTTCCAGCACAACACTTTACCTCACCCGTGACAGATTGTTTGATTTTTTTTTTTTTGATTTTTTTTTTAATGATTTTTTTTTAAATCTCAATCACACCCAGGGATGTCCTAACCCCAGGGATTTCCTGACCCCAGGGATTTCCTGACCCGGAGACTTAAAAATCGGCAACGGTAGTGCTGTTAGAAAAAGTATGTCTTGAACTCCTTATGAAATTAAATATGGTCCAGAGTGAGAAAGCGCTTTAAAGATGGAGAGTTCCATAAAACAACGTCCCAGTAAGTTACATTTTGACCACCAATGTGAAGCTTTTAAAGTGAAGGAATGGGGGCGTGGCCAAGATGGCGGACGGTTGAGACATGCCTCAGTCTGTCCGTCCTCCGCTGCAGGGCCCTTCCGCCTAGAGTTCTTCTGCAGGGGTCTACCAACTCGATTCGAGGAGATCTTGCTTCGGTGACCCTCCAGGCCTCCACGGAGTTGGTCCCCTTTACTCACGCTGGGCTGCTCCCGCGATGCGGCGGTGAGAGACCTGACTCGCAGCCACGCAAAATGGCGGCCTGACTGCATTCGAGGTTAAAGCGGCCGAGCCCTAACCCCACTGCTGCAAAGTGTTGCAGAGGGGGAATTTGCACTAGGGCCAGAGCCCGCCTTGGAGGCAAGCACTGTGACACCCACTCCGGTTGCGACGAGCCGCCACTGATACCTGATGACTCACCTGCGGGGGCCTGGCATTGAAGCCTACCGAGGTACCTGCGGAAGGGTTCCCCCCTACTTCATCGGGCCATGATGATGAAGCGGCGGTGAGAGGGACTGGGCCTACAGCCTCATGAGTCGGCAGCCTGATGAAGCCGTAGCGGTGGAGCCCTGGTCCTGTGCCGGATAAAGGCTGTTGTAGGGAGTCGAGACCTGGGCTGGGGCCCTGCCCACAACGAACATTCCATGCCACCTGCCTAAGCGGGTGCCGACTTCCAGGGCTGCATCGGTGGTGCGGCCTCTCGGGAGGTGAGGGGGGGCCTGGCATTGCCATGTGCCGGTGACCAAGGGGAGGAGCACGGTTGGGCGGGAAGCGAGCCAAACCTTTCAAATCAGCCCTGAACAAACCCGGAGCTTGTGTACTTTCTGCGCAGCCTGAGTCCCCGGGGCATTGGATATCTGGAGAACAGGTAACCCCTGGACTGGCGGGCCCCTGGCTGCGAGCACTCTCGGCGCTTGCTTGTGGAAACCGCCCTGCTTGATATCAGTCAAGTTGCAGTGTTCTTCGGCCCGGGCCAGCGGTGGTGGGGCCCCGCTTCTATCCCTGGTTACTGAAGATGCACCCACTATATGGAGACAGCGCAGCTCCCGCCGCCGAGACAGATGCAGCTGTGAGCTCAATAGACCTGCTGGAGTCATTGATGGCCTCACACCTTACCAGATCTCAGATAAGTGTCCCTTTGCTCTATTTTTCTGCTACATCGTGGGCCTCTCTTGAGACTTTGGGCCACTGTGGGCATTGCGTTTGGATTGCCTGATCTGGTCTGACTGCAGCTAAAACTCTTCATAAGCCATTGATCTAATCCTCTGCTCGGCCCCCCTTTCGGCGATTAACCTCCTGCGCCTGGCTTGGGTGTTGGACTATCAATCAATCAATAAAGCTTTATTCGATTTCTCAATTAGGAAATCATAAAAGCACACAAAAAAAATTACATCATTAATATCAAGTCATAGAACATTATTAAGATAATAAAACATGGAAATTTCAATGATCAATTGTGTACATAATTGTCAGTCCAATCTCCTGGACGCACTCAAAGGTGGGCTTACATTAACATAGGTTTCCTGCATTTAAAAATATTTTTAAAAAACAATTTTATAGGAATAATAAAAAATAAATTTTCTAAAATTGTAAGACCAGTAAAGCTGGACGGCATTGTCTAAGACCAAGGATTTAAAAAAATCGGGAGAATCCACCTGCTTCTCTGCACAGCATAAAATTTGTTAAAGAAAAATGCATGTAATGTAGACTGTTGAGATAAATCATCACAGGGACATTTAGACATCTGTCTAGACCAATCATTTAGATCAGGAAAGCTAATTGTTCTGTGTATATTTCCTAATCTAAAGCGGGTTAACCAGAACCTGTCAAAACCACCATCAATAATCCTTGGATATGGCTGAATACTAAATGTGGTCAGGCTAAGTTGGTGCGCTTGTACAGTTGATTTTGCCATTTCAGCTGTATTTCTAGTTAATTCCAATAGGGACATACAGCTGCTTTTAAGATCTTTCCTGGCGATTGAACTCATGGTCTCGGGGTCATTATAATATTCTGGGTGGCTGAGGTGGAGTGTGAATTTTTTAATGTAATTTAACCATCTAATATGCATGGCCCCCTGTAATCTGCGACTGTCGTTCAGAATTTGGCGATTTAGTGATGTTTCCTCCGTAGTCCATATCCTATGCCACAGTAGAATTGGCTGTATTTTTATAGTATCCGTTATATGTGGCATGCCTAATTCTGCGTGGCAGATATGGGTCGAAGTACTATCAGGAACAGCCAGCAAAAATCTGAAAAAGTATTTTCAGCAGTCTGTATGGAATTAATATCCACGTGACCCCCAAGTACCAGCACCATAAGTGGCAATAGACACACATTTTGCCTTATAGATTTGCAACAATTCTACCGGGGGACGTCTACCCAGTTTTCTACTAAAGTTAGATAGGGCTGCCATAGCCTTGATAAACAGTAATCTTCTGGCTTTGACTGCCTGGGTCCAGGTCCCCTGTCGGTCGAACAGGATTCCTAAGTAAGAAAAAGTTGTTTAACATTGGATACTTGTAGCATCAATGAGGAAATCTCTGCACTTGTTACTACCCACTCAACATTTCATAATAAATCTTTTCAAAGTATTGATATGAAGACCTAAATCAGACATATAAATGAAACATAGCTTCAGACTACCCGTTGGAGACCCAGTGGAGTGTGAGCCATGAGAACCGTGTCATCCGCATACAATAGTGCGGGTATAGGGCGTTTGTCTATTAAACGGGTGTTGGACTAATGTTTGGGGTCGCTGCTAGACTCCGGGGCCTGGAAGCGTTTGGCACACCTCAAATAGCCTTTCACCTACTGAGACACAGATGAAAACTCGCTTTACTCCTGCGTTGCACTCTAATATCTCTCTTCTTTGGGCCGCTGGCTATCCAGGTTGGGGTGTCCTCCCCGGCCTTCTTGGACCCCACATCTTATTAAACATGGGCTCAATGGTTTGACTTTGTTACTACTTTAGTCCATCTTCTTGAACACGTCAGGAGGGTAAACGGAGGACCCTATTTGCTTGCACACACAATCATTTTATTTGAGACAACATGGCTACTGGAAAGGGAAAAAAGGATCGCTCGCTGAAGGATATGCTCCTTAAAACCCGGGCCCACAGACAGAAGGTACTTCCCTAGACGCAGACCATGCACCGGATTCTGAAGGTCCTGATGCTCCGGTCATCCGCTCCTTCCTTGAGGCACTTTTTGCTTCACTACGTGACGATCTCCACACCCTCAAAAAGGACCTCTCCAGCGACCTCAGGGAAGTCCGGCGAGACTTAAATAACCTTGGTGACAGAATCATCACTTGAAGAACATAAATGTAGCCGAGATGAAGAAATTGAACAATTTTGACGAGAGGTTCTTTGCTTTCGTGACCAACATTTCGATCTACAAGTATAAGAAAGTGCCCTCTTTTTGCTTGGTTGCTGATGTACTTTGACTGAGTGTGCCCTGGGTTCCTGCCAAACAGGTACCCAGGGCCTATGTTCTTTCCCTAAAACTGCATTGAGACAAAACCCCATTGGCACTCTTTGGCCACAGGTCAGTCCCTTGTAAATGGTACCCCAGGGGTACCAAGGGCACTGTGGCCAGGGTAGGCCTCTAAGGGCTGCAGTACTTATTGTGCCACCCTTAGAGGCCCTGTACCTTTACACCCACACACTGCCCTTGCAGGCTGCGTGTTTTGGTGCAGAACAAAGTGAAGAGTTGACATGGCAGACATCCCTGTGGGCCATGGCACACATCCCTGTGTGCCATGCCTACAACCCACTGCCCTGGCATAGGTCAGCCACCCCTCTAGCTGGGTGCATTATACCAGTGGTGAGGATACAGGTGCATGAGCCCTGTCCCCCTACAGTGTCTAAGCCAATTCTTAGACATTGTAAGTGCAGCAATGCCATTAAGAGTATATAGTGCTGGGAGGATGTCATTACGATCTCCACAGCCCCATAATGGCTTTACTGAAAACTGGGAAGTTTGGAATCAAACTTCTCAGCACATTAAACCCACACTGATGCCAGTGTGGGATTTAATGAAAAATGCACTCAGAGGGCATCTTAGAGATGCCCCCTGAAAAACGACCAAACACTAGTGTCCAGGCTGAGTGGCTGCTCACCAGCTGCCACCACCAGACATGTTTCTGGGCCCCTGGGTCGAGAGCCTGCTGCTCTCGGGGGTCTGAAACAATGCTTGGGACGAGGTGCCAAGCATCCTCCCCCAGGATGGGCAGGGTCGATGAAGGGGAAACTTCAAAGGCTTGCCTCCTTTGTGAGCTACCCCAGGCCTTTACTGCTTCCAGCAACTGGCCTCCACCGGTTCTGACCCCTACTTTGGGCGGGAGAATCAGCGGGAAAACCAACCCCACACCTCAGGTGGGGGAGGCGAGGTGAAGCACAACTCTGTCCCCGCCATCTTGCAGATGGGGGGGACCCAGCCAACCAGAGTGATGCATATGCCACCCTCCAACTGGAGGGTGGCATAATAGGGGGTGTACCCACCCCAAGGAAGGGACCCATTGGTCCCACATGTAATGCCCCTAAATCTAGTATTTGGGGGCAACCCTGAATCTTGCCTCCTCAGACAACAATCGACAAGAAGAAGAGAAGAAGGACCGAAGAAGCTGTGCTAAAACTAAGAAGAGGAGGATGCCCACTGACTTGGGCCCCATCCCTACCGGCCCGTCCCCACTTCGAACCTGCTCCAGCGAAATCCCGGTGTGTCCTGCAGCCAGCAACCTCAAGAACCCGGAGGACCTGCCCTTCCTTCAAAGTTAAAGACTTTGACTCCCATGAGTACCGGATTTGCTCACCCTCAGACTCTGGCTCAGGCCAAAACCGCGAGTCTGCACCCGACGCCCAAGGCCTGAGTTAGAGTGGCCCAACACCACGAGGAGGTCTTCCCGGCGATCCTGACCTGAGATTTGGTGATCTCTGACCTGCCTCGAAGCTCCAAACTACGCCTGCAGTCTTTTTCTGGAGGATCTCCGGAATGCGACCGGAGCTGGTAAGAAAAACCCAACGCCTAAAGACACCCCTACACCCGACATCCCACGGCCTTGGGTGGCCCAACTGACGGGGTCCCGGCATCCCAACTTACCTCTCCAACCGGTGGTCACCTCCAGAAGATCTTTGTCCCCGAGCCTGCAGTCTTTGTTGCAACCGGAGAATCCCCCTTGAAATCAACAGGGCACCCGACGCCAAACCAGCACCCTGCACCTAGCCGCCCCTGCGCCACAGGGGGTGTACTTTGGGTGCTAACTCGGATCCCCCTTTGCCCTGAGCCTAACACCAGTAGCTTTGCTCCCGCAGCCTTGTGGCCTGCTCGTGAGCGGCCACCAACCGGAGGCCCCTTATCCCCCATTGGATAACATTGGGCCTAAGCACTCTGCACCCGGCCGCCCTAGTGCTGCTGCGGGTACTTTGAGAGTGCATCCTCGACCCTGGGGGAACCCTGGTTCTAACCCCAGAATACCAACTCCCACAAACTTGTACTTACCTTGAAACCGATAACCACATTTCTTCCCATAGGACTGCATTGACTGCTTTCTTGTGAAAATTGTTGTGGGGAGTTGGTTTTGTATGAGAACTTGAAAAACGGCAAATAACTAAAAACTGCTTTACTTACCTTTTCTCTAGGAAATGTCCCAGTGTGATATCTAGGCATATCACACTAAGTAGAAAAAGTAATCCTTAAAGTAATCTAGAAAGTAATCAAAAGTAATCTAACAGTAATTTCCACTGTATTGAAAAGATTTACAAACCTGTAACAAAGTTATTTTCATTCAGCTTGCTTGTATTGTTCAACCTGCCTTGAAAAGTACCATTTACACTTACCTGCACCAGGCTTGCTTGGTTCTAGAAAATAAATATAACTAAATAATATTTTTATACAAACAAATTGGTCTGATTTCAGTCTTTGAGTGTGTAACATCATTTGCTGCCTGAGTGTGTACAATAAATGCTTAACACTACCCTCTGATAAAGCCTTACTGCTCGCCCACACTACCACAAATAGAGATTAAGGTGCTATCTACTTTTACCTCTGCCTACCTTTGGGGTTCCACTGGAATCTGTGCACACTATACCTCATTTTGGTATAGTATATACAGAGCCAGCTTCCTACAACAAGCCCACGCTGAACATTTGGAAAACAGATCAAGAGGAAATAATGTCCGCTTTGGAGGCATACAATCGGGTGTTGAAGGATCGAACATCACATTGTTTGTCACTGAGCTGTTTCGCTTTATTCTAGAACTACCTCTTGAGACTGACATCAAACTAGATCGCACCCATCGAGTTGGGCCCAGGAGACCTGCCCCAGCGCCTCCGGCTGACATCCTGACATATGTCCATGAGTTCCCACTGAAAGAAGAAATTCTTCGAGAGGCTCGAGCCAAGCATCCTATCCAGTTTCAGGGGCTCACTCCAATTCTCTATCTAGATCTTGCTGCCTCTTCTCTTCAGAAGCGTAAAGCATTTCCCCTGTCATTTCACACCTTAGATCAGCTGGCATATTATACTCCTGGGGCCACCCTTTCTGAATAGTATTTCGCACTGATGGGAAACTTCACAAACTTTGCTCACTCGAAGAGGCCTGTCTGATCCTAAACATCAAAGACTCTGCCCTGGAACCCTCTCCTGGACCGGTGGGACTGGGGCGATCGGAGGGACTGCAGGAGACGAAATGCACAGCTTTTTCATACAGAACTGTGCCCGAACCCAGAGATTATTGCCAAAGAATGACGGGCAGTCCTGGTGTTCCTCTCCGGAGACCCTCCATCCCAGACGGTTCATGAGTTAGACTCTGTTCCATTTTCTTTAAAGTTATGCCTTTATTCAGAGTCTGTGGTTACATGAGAGCGGGGTTGCTGCTGCCCTCTTTTGAGGACCCTGCTGATACAGGGATGTTAAGAATGGATTATGATATTTACCTTCTCTTTCGCCTTTAACACGCATAATGAGGGGCCCGGGTGGGGGGCTTGGAGGAAGTGGCCACTGTGTACCCCTCTTCTCTCCAAAGGGCATTATACTGGACAATGACACTTGTTATGTTTCATAAGTTGTCTGTTTTGCCATTTATTTGGTTGTTTACTTTTTCTTTTCACTGGACTTACACTCAGCGATCTCACTTATATTATCCGAGCGGCGGCCTCTTTACAACACCCCTAATGCATATCTAGACATGTCCAAATGCCCTTCCTAGATGCGCTCACTTAGCATTTTTCTATCCGCTATACCGATGACAAATGATCTGATGATACTCGCCCTTAACGTTAAGGGCTTGACTAATCCCATTTAGAAAAGACACACTATCCTCCCATATTTGGAGCACTTTGGAGCCCACATTTGCTTACTTCAAGAAACTCACCTCCTTGCTGGCGACACTCATAGGCTCCGTTCCAAAGCCTTTCCCCAACCATATTTCTCATCTAACAGTGCTAAAACAACTAGGGTAGCAATTCTAGTTTCTAAATCTTTCCAGGGGAGGGTGGGCCCCCAAACCGGCTGAGATCAGAGGCAGACTTCTTGCCTATACGATTACAATGAGATCCTGTGCTTTTACTTTAGGGACCCTTTATACACCCAATGAGGGGCAGGAACCCTTCCTCTCACGTGCAGTGTCAGAGGTGACCAACACTCCAGACCGTTCGATCTTATTGGGAGGGGAATCTCAGTTTAGTTTTTGATAATGAGCTGGGTAGATCGGTACACCATCAGGGGCAAACCAGAGCTCTCTGGGGAGGGGGTGCGTTGGCTGGGAGATTTAGGCCGCAGGGGCATTTGGCGAACTTTAGATCCTCACACGCAAGACTGTACATTTTATTCACAAGTGCACAAAAAATACGCGAGACTAGATTATTTTCTTGGCTCACCTGAGTTCACATCTATAGTCCAGATCTCTGATATAGCACCTCGCTCCCTATTGAATCATGCTGCGGTGATGCTTACACTGACTGTACCCTGACGAACCCATTCCCAATATCCTGGCTACTCCGAGAAACCCTATCTGAAAGAAACAGTTAGTTATAGATTCCTTACCTTAGAATTACCCCCAGGCTTCAGACTGGATCCGGAGAATTTTTCGTCAGCAGTACCCCTGCGCTTCGAAAGGTGGCGTCGGTCGCCTCCGCGTTCGTCATTGGCGTCGTGGTCGCCGGGATGACATCGCGGCAGCTACTTAGACGCTGCCCTTGTGCGCTGATGTCCGTTCTTTCTTTTTCCGCGCCAGCTAGCGCAGATCCGGAGAGAGCGGTACCTCCAGTCACTTTTTGACTGACTTTTTTGCCGACTTTTGTCAACACCATTTTCGAGTCTTCGACTCCTGATGCACGTCAGGGATGCTTGGCTTCAAGGCTTGCGGTTCCTGTAGCTGACTGATGTCAGTGACGGATCCGCACCGCGTGTGCCTGTTCTGCCTGGAGCGCGATCATGACCCCAAGTCGTGCTCCGACTGCCGGACCATGAATCCGAAGTCTTTGCTGGAGCGGTCCCGAAAGCTTCTCGAGGCCCGGCAGTCTGCTCTGCACCGTTCGAAGTCCCGGTCGCGTGGGAGGTCGATGGACCGGTCGCGGAATCATCACCATCTGAAAGAGACACGTTAGTGACAGATTCCTTACCTTAGAATATCCCCAGGCGTCAGGCTGGATCCGGAAAGTTTTTGCGTAGCAGTACCCTTGCGCGTCGGTAGGCGGCGTCGTGCGGCTCCGCGTCCGTCGTCGGGACTGCCGGGATGACGTCGCGGGCAGTACTTGGACGCCGCCCTGCGCGCTGGCGTCAGTTCTTTCTTTTTCCGCGCCAGTAAGCGCAGATCCGGGAAGAGCAGTGCCCTGGTCATTTTTTGACTACGCTTTTTGGGTGATTTTTCACTGTTTTCTCGAAGTCTCTCGACTCCGAAGGTGTCGGTAGGGATGCCCGGCTTCAAGCCATGCGACGCCTGTGGTCGAATGATGTCGATCACAGACCCGCATCAGGATTGTCTCTACTGCTCGGCCGCGACCACGACACCAAGTCGTGCTCCGACTGCCGGGCCTTGCATCCGAAGGCTTTGCGAGAGCGGTCTCGAAAGCTCCTCGAGGTCCGGCAGTCGGCTCCACGCCAAGCCCCGGTCACGTGAGAGGTCGAGGGGCCGGTCGCGGAGTCCTCATCGGTCGTCGGGGTCCAAGTCTTCGCACTCCTCCGGTAAGTCGAAGCATAAGAAGTCGAAGAAGCGCCATTGCTCGACGACTTACCCTCGCCGGTCTCGCGACTCGGCTGAGGGTCCTGTCGGCACCGTCCCCACGGCTCCGGGAGTGCCTGTGGAGCCGCCCCCGCATTACCCGTCCTTCCCGGGTTCGGGGGCGACTCCGGCCGAGATACAGGAGTTCCTGTCGGCCATGGCCCGCCTCTTCGGGCCTCAAGGTCCCCCCGGTGAGCCGACTTTTGTCAACACCATTTTCGAGTCTTCGACTCCTGATGCACGTCAGGGATGCTTGGCTTCAAGGCTTGCGGTTCCTGTAGCTGACTGATGTCAGTGACGGATCCGCACCGCGTGTGCCTGTTCTGCCTGGAGCGCGATCATGACCCCAAGTCGTGCTCCGACTGCCGGACCATGAATCCGAGTCTTTGCGGGAGCGGTCCCGAAAGCTTCTCGAGGCCCGGCAGTCTGCTCTGCACCGTTCGAAGTCCCGGTCGCGTGGGAGGTCGATGGACCGGTCGCGGAATCATCACCATCTGAAAGAGACACGTTAGTGACAGATTCCTTACCTTAGAATATCCCCAGGCGTCAGGCTGGATCCGGAAAGTTTTTGCGTAGCAGTACCCTTGCGCGTCGGTAGGCGGCGTCGTGCGGCTCCGCGTCCGTCGTCGGGACTGCCGGGATGACGTCGCGGGCAGTACTTGGACGCCGCCCCTGCGCGCTGGCGTCAGTTCTTTCTTTTTCCGCGCCAGTAAGCGCAGATCCGGGAAGAGCAGTGCCCTGGTCATTTTTTGACTAAGTTTTTTTTGGTGATTTTTCACTGTTTTCTCGAAGTCTCTCGACTCCGAAGGTGTCGGTAGGGATGCCCGGCTTCAAGCCATGCGACGCCTGTGGTCGAATGATGTCGATCACAGACCCGCATCAGGATTGTCTCTACTGCCTCGGCCGCGACCACGACACCAAGTCGTGCTCCGACTGCCGGGCCTTGCATCCGAAGGCTTTGCGAGAGCGGTCTCGAAAGCTCCTCGAGGTCCGGCAGTCGGCTCCACGCCAAGCCCCGGTCACGTGAGAGGTCGAGGGGCCGGTCGCGGAGTCCTCATCGGTCGTCGGGGTCCAAGTCTTCGCACTCCTCCGGTAAGTCGAAGCATAAGAAGTCGAAGAAGCGTCATTGCTCGACGACTTACCCTCGCCGGTCTCGCGACTCGGCTGAGGGTCCTGTCGGCACCGTCCCCACGGCTCCGGGAGTGCCTGTGGAGCCGCCCCCGCATTACCCGTCCTTCCCGGGTTCGGGGGCGACTCCGGCCGAGATACAGGAGTTCCTGTCGGCCATGGCCCGCCTCTTCGGGCCTCAAGGTCCCCCCGGTGAGCCTTCGGGCCCCGCGGGCCCTGATGGGGTTTCTCCGGCGCCGCTGGCGACTCCGGTCCCGGCGCCGCCGGCGACTCCGGTCCCGGCGCCGCCTGCCACACCAGCCTCGGTCCCGGCCTCGACCCCGGCTCCGGTGCTGCCACAGCCTCGATCGACGCCGATTGACCTGACGACACCTCCACCGGCGCCGATCTCTCCGGGGCCGTTCCCGACGCCGCCCGGGGCTCCGGGCGGCGTCGTTCCCCGGTTCGATCCGGACGCGGCGCAGGACCGGCGTCACTCGACGCCGGCTCCGACGGGACCTTGGGTCCCACATGTCCCTCCTTATTTTGAACCAGAATTGGAGGACGCATAGGACTCGGAGGGGTCTGATGACCCTCTCACACAGCAATGTGAGTTTGATCAGGACTGGGCTGAGGAGCTTGGGGATGCCAGTGGTCTGGACACCTCCCCTGACTCTGGCATGCTGTTTCCTCCTTCTGTTGCAACGGAGGAGGGAGCAAACTTTACAACGGTGTTGCGTAGAGCAGCTGGGGCCTTACACCTCCAGTTGCCTACAGTGGCTGTCAGGACTAACATCCTGACGGAAGTGCTTCAGCCGGCGGCTACCTCCTCGGAGCCACTGCTGCCGTTTAACGAGGCGCTTTCAGGCGTTCTTTTGGGCACCTGGTCCAAGCCGACCACAGGGGCTCCTGTGGATAGGAACGTGGCCCGACGCCATCGCCCTGCTCCAGGCGACCCCCTGTTCCTCTCCCAACACCCCACCCCTGAGAGCTTGGTGGTCCAAGCCTCTGCTTCCCAAAGCGCCTTCCCTACCGCTCCCCCGGATAGGGAATCCAAACGCCTGGATCAATTTGGGAAGAAGGTCTTTTCTTCCTCCAGTGCTGGCTTGCGGTCCGTCAACACCACTTGCCTCTTGGGCCGATATTCCCACTCCTTGTGGGACTCGGTGGCGCAAGTTCTGCCCCAGTGTTCTGAGGAGGTCCAGACACTGCTTTCCCGCACCATTGCGGAGGGAAGAGATGCGGCAAAGTACACCATCAGATGTGGCCTTGATACCGCCGAC
The DNA here is from genome assembly GCA_963921515.1 of Calotriton arnoldi. Taxonomy (NCBI): domain Eukaryota; kingdom Metazoa; phylum Chordata; class Amphibia; order Caudata; family Salamandridae; genus Calotriton; species Calotriton arnoldi. Next base: position 675,795 of record CAWUFW010000361.1, on the reverse strand, counting down.
TCGCTAGGCAGATCGCTTGCAACGACAGTGGCGCTGCGCTGTCACGCCTGGCTGAGAACCACTGGTTTCTCGGGTGATGTCCAAAACACTCTTATGGACATGCCCTTTGATGGGATCGGTCTTTTTGGGAACAAGGCAGACCATGCGCTGGAGCGCTTTAAGGACTCGCGGGCTACGGCCAAGTCCCTGGCCATTCTGCTGTACGCCCTCCGCAGCCGTCTGCTTTTCGCCCCTTTCGTGGCCACGGAAGGGGCGCCCAGTCACGTCCGCTGCCCAGCCACCGGCCCGCGCAGCAAACATCTTCGCATGGCCGAGGACGTGGCTCCCGCCGTGGCGGGTCAGGCCACCAACCCCGCCCCGTCCGCGGCCTCCAAGCCCTCCTAGTCCTTCTTTTCAGGTGCACAGCACGCCAGTAGGGGGCAGGGTCCGCCATCACCTTCACCACTGGCGTGCCATCACCTCGGACAAGTGGGTCTTGGACATTGTCCGAAGGGGCTACTCCCTCCCCTTCGAGACCATCCCCCCAGCCATGCCACCTCAATTCCACCGCATGTCAGGGGATCACTTGGTGCTTCTTCAGAAGGAAGTTGCGGCCCTCTTGGCCAAGGGGGCCATCGAGCGCGTTCCGACCCCAGAAGTAGGACGTGGTTGCTACTCCCACTACTTTCTGGTGCCCAAAAAGGACAAGGAGGACATGCGTCCTATCTTGGACCTCCGGAACGTCAATCGCTTCCTCCGGAAGGAGAAGTTCAAGATGCTCACTCTAGCTCAGGTCTTGACTGTCCTCGACCCTTGAGACTGGATGGTAGCGTTGGACTTGCAGGACGCATATTTCCACATCCCCGTCCTGCCGGCCCACCGGCGTTACCTGCGGTTCACGGTAGGCCTCGAGCATTTTCAGTTCACCGTGCTCCCTTTCGGCCTTACCAGCGCCCCTCGGGTGTTCACGAAAGTGATGGTGGTGGTGGTCGCAGCTCATTTGCGCCGGGCAGGGGTTCCAGTCTTCCCCTACCTCGACGACTGGCTGCTGAAGGCGGGCTCGTCCCAGGCAGTCGTCTCCCACCTCCAGTCTACGGCCGAACTCCTGCACTCACTGGGGTTCTCCATCAACGTGCCGAAGTCGCACCTGATTCCTTCTCCACAGCTCCTTTTCATCGGAGCAGTTCTGGACACGACGCAGTTTCGGGTCTATCCTCCCGAACGGCGAGTCCGGGATATTCAGGCTATGATTCCGATCTTTCGGCCTCTATCCTGGGTTTCGGTACGGATGACCCTGAGGCTGCTGTTGCAGTGGTGGCTCTCGAACCGGCAATGGGTCATGGGCAGATCCCTCTCCCTTCCCCAGCCAGAGCACACAGTTGTGACGGACGCGTCCCTTCTGGGATGGGGCGGTCACATGGGAGAGGCGGAGATCAGAGGCCTCTGGTCTCCGGCGGAGTCCCGGCTCCATATCAACCTTCTGGAGCTCCGGGCGATCCGACTTGCACTCAAGGCATTCCTTCCCTCTGTCAAAGGGAAGGTAGTGCAGGTGTTCACAGACAACACCACCGCCATGTGGTATTGCAACAAACGGGGCGGGGTGGGGTCGTGGACCCTATGTCAGGAGGCTCTGCGCCTCTGGACATGGCTGGAACATCAGGGCATATTCCTGATGGTTCAACACCTGGCAGGTTCCCTGAACGCCAGGGCGGACGAACTCAGCCGCAGGTGCATGATGGATCACGAATGGCGTCTTCACTCTGAGGTGGCGCAAGGTCTCTTTCAGCAGTGGGGAGAGCCTTGGTTAGATCTGTTCGCCACCGAAGAGAACGCGCAATGTCAGCAGTTCTGCGCGCTGGAATTTCCAAGGCGGCACTCGCTCGGCGACGCTTTTCGTCGCGAGTGGAGTTGCGGTCTGTTGTACACCTTTCCGCCTATACCACTTCTACCCAGAGTGTTGAAGAAGATTCGGCGCGACCGGGCCCAAGTCATTCTTGTGGCTCCGGAGTGGGCTCAAAGAGTTTGGTATCCCGAGCTACTCAGTATGAGCGTTGATCCCCCGATCCGTCTGCCTCTTCGGGAGGATCTTCTGTCGCAGCAGCAGGGGACGGTCCTCCACCCAAACCTGTCCAGTCTACACCTGCTTGCGTGGAGATTGAGCGGCGGCAGTTGATTCCTTTCGACTTGCCTCCCGAAGTTTGTGATGTGATTCTGGCAGCCAGGCGTCCCTCCACTAAGGTGGTATACGCCTGCAGGTGGAACAAGTTTGTGGCATGGTGCACAGCAAAGGCTGTGAATCCCCTTTCTGCCCCTCTTTCTGAGGTTCTTCTGTTCCTTCTTTCTCTGGCCCAACAGGGTTCTGCCCTGGGTACCATCAAGGGCTATCTTTGTGCAATATCGGCCTTCCTCAGACTCCCTGATCAGCCCTCTCTTTTTAAGTCCCCTGTGGTTAACAGGTTTCTTAAAGGCATTACACACCTCTTTCCTTCTGTTCCGTTTGTAATGCCTCAGTGGGACTTGAACTTGGTTCTTACCACCTTAATGTGCGCTCCCTTTGAGCCTCTACAGAACTGTTCTCTTCGTCTTCTTACTCTGAAGACAGCCTTTCTGGTGGCCATCAGCTCTGCTCGGCGGGTGAGTGAGCTCCAGGCTCTTTCATGCAAACCTCCCTTTCTGTCTGTTCATCCAGACAAGGTTGTTCTTAGGACGCGTCCGTCCTTCTTGCCAAAGGTGGTTACTGCCTTCCACATTGGGCAGACCATCACTTTGCCCACCTTCTTTCCGCCTCCGCATCCTTCCAGAGAGGAAGAGAGGCTCCACCGTCTGGACCCAAAACGTGTGCTTTCCTTTTACATGAGCCGCACACAACAGTTCCGGGTGGATGACCAGCTCTTTGTTGGCTACGTGGGCGCCAAAAAAGGTCGGGCGGTACACAAAAGGACCATCTCCCGCTGGGTCACCTTGTGTATCAAAGCCTGCTATTCTTTGGCTAAGAAGGAGCCTCCTGTTGGGCTGCTTGCCCATTCCACCAGGGCTACGGCTGCTACCACGGCTTTAGGCCGCGGTGTTCCGTTACAGGATATGTCAGGCAGCTACGTGGGCCTCGCTGCACACGTTTACCAAACATCACTGCCTTGACAGTCCGGTCCTGAGGGACGGCTTCTTTGGCCGTTCTGTCCTCCTCTGCGTTCCTGGCGCGGAAAGTCGTGTACAGAACTGACGTCAGCGCGCAGGGGCGGCGTCTAGGTACTGCCCGCGACGTCATCCCGGCGGTCCCGACATCGGACACGGAGCCGCACGACGCCGCCTACCGACACTTAAGGGTACTGCTACGCAAAAACTTTCCGGATCCAGCCTGACGCCTGGGGATATTCTAAGGTAAGGAATCTGTCACTAACTACTGTCTCTTACAGATATATCGTTACACAAGTTAGTAACTTGTGCATCACTCTTCTTCCAAGTCTTCGCACTCTGGGTCAGTTAAGTCGAAGCACAAGAAGTAGTCGAAGAAGTATGGTCGCTCTTCGACTTCTCCCTGTCCGTCGGCCGACGCGACGAGGGTGCGGGTGGTGCTTCTCCCGCGGCTCCGCGTGCGGAGCCCGAAGGGCCGACTCCGGGTTTCCCTCCCTTCCCAGGACCCGGAGCGACCCCTGCCCAGCTTCGCCAATTTTACGAATCGATGCATGCCATCTTTGGGCAGGCCGACTCCGCCCGCGCGCCTTCGGGCCCCACGGAATCGGCTGGGGGCCCTGGGTCTTCGACACCACCGGCTCCGGCACCGCAGGGTCTCCTTGGATCCAGGCCTGAATCCGGATCGGCGCCGGTCGACCTTATTGCACCTCCCCCGGCACCACGTCTGCAGCCGACGCCGGTTGTGTCCCCAGCTGGCGTCAACCCTGGCCTCCATCCCGATGTGGACACCGAGCTGGTTGACGCCGGATCCGGCGCCGACTGGTACTTTTGTGCCCTTGTTCTACCCTGGCTCTTTTAGACCAGATTGGCAGCCAGAGGAGGGTGAGGAGGACTGGAAGGGGTCTGGAGACCCCTTAACCGACCAGTTGGGCTCTGAACCGGACTGGAGAGAGGAACTGGGGGAAGCCAGTGGTCTGGATACCTCACCAGACCTTGGCATGTTGTCGTCTCCTACCGTGGCTACGGAGGAGGGAGCGTCTTACGCCGTGGTGTTGCGTAGGGCGGCCGAGGCTCTCAACCTCGAGCTACCTACGGTGGCAGTCAGGGCTAACCTCCTGACCGAGGTGCTTCAACCGGCAGCGACCTCTTCGGAGCCCCTGCTGCCGTTTAATGAAGCCCTTACCAACATCATTTTGGGCACTTGGTCCAGGCCCAACACAGGGGCTCCTGTGGATAGGATGGTTGCCCGACGCCGGCTCCAGACGACCCCACTTTCCTCTCCCAACACCCCACCCCTAAGAGCTTGGTGGTCCAAGCCTCCACTTCCAAAGGCGCATTCCCTAACGCACCACCTGATAAGGAATCCAAAAAGCTGGACCATCTTGAGAAGATGTTTTCTTCCTCCAGCTTGGGACTGCGGTCGGTAAACACTGCATGATTGTTGGACCGTTACACCCACTCTGTGTGGGATACGGTGGCGCAAGTGCTGCCCATGTGCCTGGAGGAGGCCCGGGCCGTACTCTCCCATGCAGTGGCCGAAGGGAGAGACGCAGCAAAGTTTACCATCGCTGTGGGCTGGATACCGCCGACTCACTAGGCAGGACGATTTCCACGTCGGTAGCCCTTCGACGCTACGCCTGGTTGAGGTCGACTGGTTTTTCAGGGGATGTCCAATACACTCTTATGGACATGCCCTTTGATGGCCGTCGCCTATTCGGCGACAAGGCAGACAACGCGCTGGAGCGCTTTAAGGACTCTTGGGCTACAGCCAGGTCCTTGGGCCTCTCCACCACTCGCCCTTCGCAGTCTGCCTTTCGCCACTTTCGTGGCTACGGAAGGGGTGCCCCCGCGGCGTTCCACCCAGAGCAACAGGCCAGCGCAAGCTGTTCAGCCCCTGTGCGACCGGAGATGTTGGAACCACCGCCGTGGTTCTGGGAGCCAGCGGGAGGGCCAGTCCACCACAGCCCCCTCTGCAGCAGCCTCCTAGTCCGACCTTTCAGGGCCACCAAATGCCAGTGGGCGGCAGGATTCGCCATCACCTCCCCTACTGGCGCACCATCTCGTCGGACAGGTGGGTTTTGCAAATAGTCCGAAGGGGCTACTCCCTCCCCTTCGAGACTACCCCTCCAACCACGCCACCTCATCACCATCGCATGTCGGAGGATCATCTGGTCCTTCTCTCAAAGGAAGTTTCGGCACTCTTGGCCAAGGGGGCCATCGAGCGATTTCCTGTCCCAGAAGTAGGTTGTGGTTGTTACTCCCACTACTTTCTGGTCCCCAAGAAGGACAAGGGCCTGCGTCCTATCTTGGATCTCAGGGACGTCAACCGCTTCCTCCGGAAGGAGAAGCTCAAAATGTTGACGCTAGCTCAGTTCCTGTCTGCCCTCGACCCTGGAGACTGGATGGTAGCGTTGGACTTGCAGCACGCTTATTTTCACATCCCCGTCCTGCCGGCCCACTGGCGTTACCTGCGGTTCACGGTAGGCCACAAGCACTTTCAGTTTACAGTGCTCCCCTTTGGCCTTACCAGTGCCCCTCGGGTGTTCACGAAAGTGATGCCGGTGGTCGCAGCTCATCTGTGCAGATCAGGGGTTCCAGCTTCCCCTATCTCGATGACTGGCTGTTGAAGGCGGGCTCGTCCCAGTCTGTCGTCTCCCACCTCCAGACTACGGCCGACCTCCTGCATTCGCTGGGGTTCTCCATCAACGTGCCGAAGTCACACCTGATTCCCTCTTCATCGGAGCGGTTCTGGACACAACGCAGTTTCGGGTCTATCCTCCCGAACAGAGAGTCCGGGATATTCGGGCTATGATTCCGATCTTTCAGCCTCTATCCCGGGTTTCGGTCAGGTTGACCCTCTGGCTACTGGGACTGATGGCCTCCTGCATCCTGCTGGTGGACCATGCCAGATGGCATATGCGGGCTCTGCAGTGGGACCTGAAGTTCCAGTGGGCACAACATAAGGGGAAGCTGTCCGATTGTGTCCAGATCTCGGAGGGCACTGCACACCAATTGCAGTGGTGGCTAACGAACCAGGATTGGGTCGACTGCAGATCCCTCTCCCTTCTCCAATCAGAGTTCACAGTGGTGACCGATGCATCACTTCTAGGATGTGACGGCCACATGGGGGAGGTGGAGATCTGAGGCCTCTGGTCTCCGGCGGGGTCCGGGCTCCACATCAACCTTCTGGAGCTTCGGGCGATTCGTCTTGCACTCAAAGCATTCCTTCCCTCTGTCCGGGGAAGAGTAGTGCAGGTGTTCACGGACAACACCACCGCCATGTGGTACTGCAACAAACAGGGCGGGGTGGGGTTTGCCATGTCAAGAGGCCCTCCGCCTCTGGACATGGCTGGAACATCAGGGCATATCCCTGGTGGTTCAACACCTGGCAGGCTCACTGAACGCCAGGGCGGACGAACTCAGCCGAAGGTGCATGATGGATCACGAATGGCGTCTCCACTCGGATGTGGTGCAAGGTCTCTTTCGACAGTGGGGAGAGCCTTGGTAAGATCTATTCGCCACCGAAGAGAACGCGCAATGTCAGCAGTTCTGCACGCTGGAGTTTCCAAGGCGGCACTTGCCACGCGACGCTTTTCGTCGCGAGTGGAGTTGCGGTCTTCTATACGCTTTTCCGCCTATACCACTTCTGCCCAGAGTGCTGAAGAAGACCAAGCGCGACCGGGCCCAAGTCATTCTTGTGGCCCCGTATTGGGCACGAAGAGTCTGGTATCCCGAGCTGCTACACATGACCATCTATCCTCCGATCAGACTGCCTCTTCGGGAGGATCTTCTGTCGCAGCAGCAGGGGACGGTCCTCCACCGGAACCTGTCCAGCCTCCACCTCCTTGCGTGGAGATTGAGCGGCGGCAGTTGACGTAGTTTGACCTGCCTCCCGAAGTCTGTGATGTTATCTTGGCAGGCGTCCCTCCACTAGGACAGTATACGCCTGTAGATGGAACAAATTTGTGGCATGGTGCGCAGCAAAGGCTGTGGATGCCCTTTCTACCCCTCTTTCTGAGGTTCTTGTTCCTTCTTTCCTTGGCCCAGCAGGGCTCTGCTCTGGGCACTCTTAAGGGCTACCTCTCGGCCATTTCAGCCTTTCTTAGGCTTCCTGATCAGCCTTCACTTTTCAAGTCCCCTGTTGTAAATCGCTTCCTAAAGGGCATTACTCCTCTATTTCCTCCTATACCCGTCGTAATGCCTCAGTGGGACTTACCTTATGCGCGCTCCCTTTGAGCCATTTCATAACTGTCGTCTTCGTCTTCTTACCTTAAAGACTGCTTTTCTGGTTGCCATCACCTCTGCTCACAGGTTGAGTGAGCTCCAGGCTCTTTCTTCCAAACCTTCTTTCCTGGCTGTTCATCCAGACAAGGTTGTATTAAGACCCAGACCTTCCTTTCTTCCCAAGGTGGTTATTTCTTTCCACATTGGCCAAACCATCACTTTGCCCACCTTCTTTCCGCCTCCGCATCCTTCAAAAGAAGAAGAGGCTCCACCGTCTGGATCCAAAACGGGCGCTTTCTTTTTATTTGGATGGCACCAAACCATTCCGGGTGGATGATCAGCTCTTTGTGGGCTATGTGGGCGCTAAGAAAGGTTGGGCCGTGCAAAAACGGACCATCTCTAGGTGGGTCATTTGTGGATTAAGGCTTGTTATTCCTTGGCAAAGAAGGAGCCTCCAGTGGGGCTGCGCGCCCATTCCACCAGTGCGACGGCAGCTACTACTGCTTTGGGACGAGGAGTCCCCGTCAATGACATCTGTCAGGCAGCTACGTGGGCCTCTCTGCTCACGTTCACTAGACACTACTGCCTGGCCAGCCAAGTCCGGAGAGACGGCTTCTTTGGCCGTTCTGTTCTCCAGGACTTTCTGGTGTGAACTTGGTTCGCAGACCCACCTCCGGGGTTGGTATTGCTGGGGTATCTATTCTAAGGTAAGGAATCTATAACTAACTGTTTCTTTCAGATGAACAAGTTACTTACCTTCGGTAACGATATATCTGTAAGAAACATAGATCTGAAAGAGAAACGTTAGTTATAGATTCCTTACCTTCGAATTACCCCCAGGCGTCAGACTGGATCCGGAAAGTTTTTTCGTCAGCAGTACCTCTGTGTGTCGGAAGGTGGCGTCGGTCGACTCCGCGTTCGTCGTCGGCGTTGTGGTCGCCGGGATGACGTCGTGGCAGCTTCTTAGACGCTGCCCTTGCGCGCTGACGTCAGTTCTTTCTTTTTCCGCGCCATCCAGCGCAGATCCGGGAAAAGCGGTACCTCAGTCATTTTTTGACTAACTTTTACTCGACTTTTGTCGACTTCTTTCTTCGAGTCTCCGACTCCGAAAAGGTGCACGAGGGATGCCCGGCTTCAAGGCTTGCCGTTCCTGTAGCCGACTGATGTCGGTGACTGATCCGCACCGCGTGTGTCTTTTCTGCCTGGAGCGCGACCACGACCCCAAGTCGTGCTCCGACTGCCGGTCGATGGCACTGAAGGCTTTGCGGGAGCGGTCCCGAAAGCTGCTTGAACATCGGCAGTCGGCTCCGCGCCGTTCGAGGTCCCGGTCGAGAGGGAGGTCGAGGGACCGGTCGCGGAGCCACTACCATTCCGGTTCGAAATCATCGAAGTCTTCGCACTCTGGGTCGGGTAAGTCGAAGCACAGGAAGAATTCGAAGAAGCATCGTCGCTCTTCGACTTCTCCTCGTCAGTCGGCCGATCCGACGAGGCACGAGGGTGGTGCCCCTCCCGCGGCTCAGCGCGCGGAGCCTGCAGAGCCGAGTCCAGGTTCCCCCCCTTTCCGGGACCCGGAGCGACTCCCTCCCACCTTCGTACGTTCTACGAGGTGATGCATGCCATCTTTGGCCGAATTGAACCCGCCGGCGAGCCTTCGGACCCCGCGGACTCGGTTGGGGGGCCTAGGTCTTCGCTGCTGGTGGCTCCGGCACCGACGCCGCAGGCCCCCCTTGGATCCAGGCCTGGATCCGGATCAGCGCCGGTTGACCCGTTACGCCTCTACCGGCGCCGCTTCCGACGGCACCACTACTGCGTCCGACGCCGGTTGGCCCCCCGGCCGGCGTCGACCCCGGCCTCCTTCCTGATGTGGACATGGAGCCGGACCGGCGTCGTCCAACGCCGGATCCGGCACCGGGTGGGGGTTTCATGCCCCTATTCACTCCTGGGGTCCCTTTTCAACCACAGTGGCACCCAGAGGATGATGAAGAGGACTGGGAGGGGCCAGGTGACCCTTTAACTGACCAGTTGGAAAGTGAACAGGACTGGAGAGAGGAACTGGGGGATGCCAGTGGTTTGGACACCTCCCCTGACCTTGGCATGTTGTCTCCTCCTACTGTGGCTACGGAGGAGGGAGCGTCATACGCAGTGGTGTTGCGTAGGGCGGCCGAGGCTCTCAACCTCGAGCTTCCTACGGTGGCGGTCAGGACTAACCTCCTGACTGAGGTGCTTCAGCCGGCTGCGAGCTCTTCGGAGCCCTTGCTGCCGTTCAACGAGGCCCTCACCGACGTCCTTTTGTGCACCTGGTCCAAGCCCAACACGGGGGCTCCCGTGGATAGGATGATTGCCCGACGCCACCGCCCGGCTCCGGCGACCCCACTTTCCTCTCCCAACACCCCACCCCGGAGAGCTTGGTTGTCCAAGCTTCTCCTTCCAAAAGCGCATTCCCTACCGCTCCCCCGGAAAGGGAATCCAAGAAGCTGGATCACCTTAGGAAGAAGATTTTCTCTTCCGCCAGCTTAGGACTGCGGTCGGTAAACACTGCTTGTATCTTGGGCCGTTATTCCCACTCCGTGTGGGATTCGGTGGCGCAGGTGCTGCCTCAGTGTCCGGAGGAGGGTCGGACAGTGCTCTCTCAGGCTGTGGCCGCCGGGAGAGATGCAGCAAAGTTTGCCATACGTTGTGGGCTGGACACCGCCAACTCTCTGGGCAGGACCATTTCAACGTCGGTAGCGCTTCGGCGCTACGCCTTGATGAGGTCAACTGGCTTTTCAGGGGATGTCCAGAACACCTTGATGGACATGCCCTTTGATGGCGTCGCCTTTTTGGCGACAAATCAGACAACGCTCTAGAGCGTTTCAAGGACTCACGGGCTACGGCCAAGTCCTTGGGCCTCTCCTCCCGCCCTGTGCAGTCTGCTTTTCGCCCCTTTCGTGGCTACGGAAGGGGTGCCCTGCTACGTTCCGCCCAGAGCCACAGGCTGCAGCAAGTTACCCAACCTTCGCGCGGCCGGGGACGTGGGAACAACCGTCGTGGTTCTGGGGGCCAGTGGGCGGGCCAGTCCACCAACCCCCCCTCCGCAGCAGCCTCCAAACCCTCCTAGTCCGACCTTTCAGGCCCATCAAACGCCAGTGGGCGGCAGGATTCGCCATCACCTCCCCCACTGGCGCACTATCACGTCGGACAGGTGGGTTTTGCAGATAGTCCGAAGGGGCTACTCCCTCCCCTTCGAGACTACCCCTCCAGCTATGCCACCAAGATACCACCGCATGTCGGAGGATCATCTGACCCTTCTCCAGCAGGAAGTTACGGCTCTCTTGGCCAAGGGAGCCATCAAGCGCGTTCCTGTCCCAGAAGTAGGTTGTGGTTGTTACTCCCACTACTTTCTGGTCCCCAAGAAGGACAAGGGCCTGCGTCCTATCTTGGATCTCAGGGACGTCAACCGCTTCCTCCGGAAGGAGAAGTTCAAGATGTTGACGCTTGCTCAGGTCTTGTCTGCCCTCGACCCGTAAGACTGGTTGGTAGCGTTGGACTTGCAGGACGCCTATTTTCACATCCCCGTCCTGCCGGCCCACCGGCGTTACCTACGGTTCACGGTAGGCCACGAGCATTTTCAATTTACCGTGCTCCCCTTTGGCCTTACCAGCGCCCCTCGGGTGTTCACGAAGGTGATGGCGGTGGTCGCAGCTCATCTGCGCAGATTAGGGGTTTCAGTCTTCCCCTATCTCGACGACTGGCTGTTGAAGGCGGACTCGCCCCAGGCAGTCGTCTTCCACCTCCAGACTACGGCCGACCTCCTGCATTCGCTGGGGTTTTCCATCAATGTGCCGAAGTCACAAATGATTCTCTCTCAGAAGCTCCTCTTCATCGGAGCGGTTCTGGACACGACGCGGTTTCGGGTCTATCCTCCCGAGCAGCGAGTCCGGGATATTCGGGCTATGATTCCGATCTTTCAGCCTCTATCCCGGATTTCGGTCAGAACGACTCGGAGGCTGCTGGGCCTCATGGCCTCCTGCATCCTGCTGGTAGATCATGCCAGATGGCATATGCGGGGTCAGCAGTGGGACCTGAAGTTCCAGTGGGCGCAGCATCTGGGGAATCTGTCCGATTGCGTCCAGATCTCGGAGGGCACTGCACGTCAACTGCAGTGATGGCTCACGAACTAGGATTGGGTCAATGGTAGATCCCTCTCCCTTCCCCAACCAGACCACACTGTGGTGACGGACGCGTCCCTTCTGGGATGGGGCCCGTCATATGGGAGAGGCGGAGATCAGAGGCCTCTGGTCTCCGGCGGAGTCCGGGCTCCACAACCTTCTGAAGCTCCGGGCGATTCGTCTTGCACTCAAAGCATTCCTTCCCTCTGTCCGGGGAAGAGTAGTGCAGGTGTTCACGGACAACACCTCCGCCATGTGGTACTGCAACAAACAGGGCGGGGTGGGGTCGTGGACCCTATGTCAGGAGGCCCTCCGCTTCTGGACATGGCTGGAACATCAGGGCATGTCCCTGGTGGTTCAACACCTGGCAGGTTCCCTGAACGCCAGGGCGGACGAACTCAGCTGCAGGTGCATGATGGATCACGAATGGCGTCTCCACTCGGAAGTGCTGCAAGGTCTCTTTCAACAATGGGGAGAGCCTTGGTTAGATCTATTCGCCACCGAAGAGAACGCGCAATGTCAGCAATTCTGCGTGTTGGAATTTCCAAGGCGGCACTCACTAGGCGACGCCTTTCGTCGCGAGTGGAGTTGCGGTCTGTTGTAAGCCTTTCCGCCTATACCACTTCTGCCCAGAGTGCTGAAGGAGATCAAGCGCGACCGGGCCCAAGTCATTCTTGTGGCTCCGGACTGGGCACGAAGAGTCTGGTATCCCGAGTTGCTCAACATGGCCATCGATCCTCCGATCAGACTGCCTCTTCGGGAGGATCTTCTGTCGCAGCAGCAGGGGATGGTCCTCCACCCAAACCTGTCCAGTCTCCACCTCCTTGCGTGGAGATTGAGCGGCGGCAGTTGACGTCATTTGACCTGCCTCCCGAAGTCTGTGACGTAATCTTGGCAGCCAGGCGTCCCTCCACTAAGACGGTATACGCCTGCTGGTGGAACAAATTTGTGGCATGGTGCACAGCAAAGGCTGTGGATCCCCTTTATGACCCTCCTCCTGAAGTACTCTTGTTCCTTCTCTCCTTGGCCCAGCAGGGCTCTGCTCTGGGCTCTGCTCTGGGCACTGTCAAGGGCTATCTGCCAGCCATCTCTGCTTTCCTTCGGCTGCCTGAACAGCCTTCTCTTTTCAAGTCCCCGGTAGTTAACCGTTTCTTAAAAGGCTTAACACATCTTTTTCCTCCAATCCCCTTCGTTATGCCTCAGTGGGACTTGAATCTTGTGCTAACTTATCTAATGTGCGCTCGCTTTGAGCCGCTTCATAGCTGTCCCTTACGGCTCTTAACTCTTAAGACTGCTTTCCTGGTAGCCATCACTTTTGTTAGAAGGGTGAGCGAGCTCCAGGCCCTTTCTTCAAAACCTCCTTTCCTTTCTGTCCATCGGGATAAGGTGGTTCTCCGAACCCGTCCATCCTTTCTTCCTAAGGTGGTCACTGCCTTCCACATTGGGCAGACCATTACCTTGCCCACCTTCTTTCCGCATCCTTCCAAGGAGGAAGAGAGGCTCCACCGTCTGGACCCAAAACGTGCGCTCTCCTATCTGATTCGCACCAAACAGTTCCGGGTGGATGATCAACTTTTTGTTGGCTACGTGGGCGCAAAGAAGGGTCGGGCCATACACAAACGCACCATTTCACGGTGCGTCGTGTTGTGTATTAAAGCCTGTTACTCTCTGGCTAAAAAAGAGCCTCCAGTAGGGCTACGCGCTCACTCCACCAGGGCGACGGCAGCCACTACTGCCTTGAGAAGAGGAGTTCCTCTAAATGACATCTGTCCGGCAGCTACGTGGGCATCACTGCACACGTTTACGAACACTACTGTCTGGACAGTCAAGTCCGGAGAGACGGCTTCTTTGGCCGTTCTGTTCTCCAGGACTTTCTGGTGTGCTCTTGGTTCGCAGACCCACCACCGGGGTTGGTATTGCTGGGCTATCTATTCTAAGGTAAGGAATCTATAACTAACGTGTTTCTTTCAGATGAACAAGTTACTTACCTTCAGTAACGATATATCTGTAAGTAACATTAGTTAGTTATAGATTCCTTCCCTCCCCACCCATCCTCCCCGTTCTGCGAACTGATTTCTAGGGTTAAGGTCACCCTTTCAGGGCCCTAGTTTTGTGCACCAATGGTCAGTGTCTTGCATGGATCTGCGTTTCTGGCGCGGAAAGTCGTGTACAGAACTGACGTCAGCGCGCGAGGGCGGCGTCTAAGTAGCTACCGCAACGTCATCCCGGTGACCACGACGCCAACGACTAACGCGGAGCCGACCGATGCCACCTGGCTAAGACTCCCTGTAGCGCATAGTGAACACAACCTGGCTACTTTTTCAGCCTCGTTTTTGAGATCACTCTTTCAATCAATATCTAATGCTTTTTGGTCCCTGGGGTGTGGGGGAACTGTTTGGGTTCAGGGAATTTGTAACGATAATATTGCTGAAGGGCCGTAGGCCTAGTATTGATATCTCCCTTGTTTATGAAAACGAATAAAACCGATTTAAACCATAAAGTGAAGGAGCGTCAGAAGTGGTGTGGAAGTAAAAAGTAGAGAGTAAGGTAGTAAGACGTGAACCTCTTGCAGAGGTTTTTAAGGCCACCAAAATTAATGGCCTGTAGCATTGTTTATAGATAGTGCTTTAAAATGATTATTTTTCAATCCAGAAGCAATTGAAGAGTGGGTAATTTAGGAGAATTAAATGACTCAAACTTTTTTCAGGTTAAGAAGGACTTGGGCATCAAATGAAGCATGTCCAGAAAATATTTGACAGTCTCCGGTCAATGGCATTTCTATAGTAAGTTCTGACTGAGATGGCTGCTTGGGTTAGAAGATGATGGCCCTAAGACAATGAAGAAATGGAAGAATATTATGCAATATTCTGATGATAGGAAAACCAGTTCGGTAGACCTTGTTATAATCGAAGCACCAAAGGAAGGTGGGGTACTCCCAAGACTTCAGGCATTGCGATCCGAAGTATTTGGGTGGGGTCCCAAGCCTACCGGTTAGTGGGTGTGGTCCAGTTAGGGGTGGACCACCAGGTACCATTCTCTCAGTTTTACCTGAATTAAGTTTCAAGATATTGGTCCAGTCAGCAATAAAGGCAAGACTGAAAGGAAGATGGAGAGTTAGCCCGGGTATCACTGAGACAGACAGAGTTGCTTGATGATTCAAATCAAGGCTGCTAGTGGGTCAATATAAGCACTGAAAATAACCATAGCCCCCCTCATTGGAGGGGTTTGACAATAAAGCTATGTTAGACTTGTATTAAGCTCCAGAAGTCTGTCTCGTCTTGCAACCAATGCAGGTTGTTTGCTGGCCTGGTACACTCATGCACTGTGTGAAATGGCCACTCCTAGAACTTAATCGAAGATTCTGTTAAGTCAAGGAAAGGAATAGATGCTGCCAAACAATCTTTACAAATTGTTCTGGACACTATTGATGCAGTGATTACCTGCCTTGCTTGGATGAAATCTACCAGCTTTTCTTGGGATATGCAAGCCCATTTGATAGGCATGCTAACATGAAGCAGACTACTCGATTGAATGTTCCAAGCAGAGTAAAACGACTGCAAGGGGCACTTGGGCTGCCGTCCCCAGCAAAGAAATTCCATCAGCAATATTGGAAATTTCAGGTATACAGCTGTAAGGTAAAGCAGCAAAAAACAGGAGTCATAGCCCAAGCTTCTCCAACTTTAATGTTTTTGCCCTTTCCATGGCAGATTGAGGCGCTGGCATGCAGAACCAATCCTAGTCCACCTCTCTTGGAGTTGAGACCTATGACAATAGATGGCTGGTGGTGTCATCAAGGGATCATTTTTCTGTCAATCTTTTGAAGTTAAAGGCAATCAGGTTAGTTTTGAAATCTTTCCTCTCCCGGATTCAATGAACTTGGTCGTAAATATTAACAGACAACACGACAGCCACAGCTTACATGGAAGCATGTTCTCCCCTCCACTGGCTGAAGAAATTCTTAATGCTCTTTTTAGCCACAGGCAAAGGAATCTGTATATTTGTAGCACATCTAATGGGGACTCTGAACATAGAGGCAGATTGCCTCATCAGGCAAAAATGGATACCTTGGAGGTGCATCTTGACATTTCGTGTCAATATGTTGTGTTTTGTTAACTTGAAAACAATAAAACACATTTTAAAAAGACAATGTTTTGTGTTCTTAGGACTGTTCAGATGATAATTGCACCAGTGTCACATTTAAAGCTATGTAAAATTGTCTGGCAGTGTGCTATAAAATAGCCTTACTTTCTTTTTTAGGAAATAATAGTAAAAGAGGAAGAAGAAGAACTTTCTGACAAAGGCAGTGACTCTGATGAAGAGGACACCAACAGAGATTCACAAAGTGATAAGGAAGACGGAAGTGACAAAGACTCAGACAGAGAGCCAGATGAAAAACACAATAAAGATGATGAAGCAGTAAGTCTACTTTATACTCTAAGTGAATGTTTATGATTGCTTTTTCATAAAGTACTCAGACCTGCGGTATCTAGGCTCTAAGCAATGAAAACAGTCAAGGAGGAGAAAAATTGGAAGAATTTACTAATTTGGTAAATGCCCGTTAATTATTATGAAGTTGTTTTATCAACAATATATGTTTGCACATTTATCTAAATAGCGATTCTACAGTGCATGTTTGTAGGTATCTCATAAACCTTTAACAGGAATGTCTCAAAAATAAGTGGCATTGTTAAGTAATTGCTCTTTCATTATAATTAATGTTCCTTGTTTTCCGTTTTTACAGATTTTTACAGATACAGACAGAAAACCATTTATTTTCCTGTCTATCTATTTTTAAATGTGAATAAAAACGGAAATTGGGTTGTTTTTCAGTGATTCTGAATGCTGTCAATCCTGACTGCCAGGCCAAAAGCTTTGCGGATTGACAGGCAAGGGATTAAAGAAATAAAGGAACTTTAGTAAAGAGCCTTAAACAGCAGTACATTTGCACAACCGCGATACTAAAATTTGCAAGTTTTCTTATAAGTGCATATTTTATCATCTGAGTGTGTATATATTATTGAAACCTGTCAGGCGTTCAGGCACAAGTGTACATTAACTGGGTAAATAAATGCAGAAATATACACATTTCAGCTTTATTTTTTCACAAAACCTAAAATAAATATGGATAAATACAGGTAAAATTTAACTAAAAATAAATATGGATAAATACGAACGGAAATGACAAAAATATAAGTACCATAAAACCAGGAGCCCTAATTATAATACAAAATTAGATTATGCCCTGATTCATTGAAGCACATAGAAGAAATAGCCATTCCTAAGGGATACAAAGCGAAGAGTCTGGGAGGTATAACTCCATAAATCCATAAATCCCAGCTTCCAGTCACCCTTTTGGTATCTTTTGGTCAACACAATACGGTTCTTAAGCACCAGAATGTTAAATTCAGGTCCGCTCCATCGCTTTAAAACATAATCATAAACTATATTTGATTCTGCTAAGGTCCTCTTTCCGCCAGCATGCTTTTTTCCGCTTTTCTTTTTCTCGCTCTACATTCCTTCTTAACACCCTTACATTGCTGTCTTTTCTTTCTCAATACTTGTAAACATTAGTTTTATTTGTTGCCTTTTATTTTTATTTATTTTTGTTCTGGTATTTGTATTGCTCAAATGAGATTGGACCTAATTGCAGTCATTTCTGATGGATTCCTCGAACTGCAGATAACTTACTCTTAGAATATCCCCAGGCTAGACGCAGAGACTTTTATAGCAATGCCTTGTGTATGCAGATAGGTAGCTCTGCATTGACTCTGTACTGCCCCAGAAGTGTTAGAGCGGAGCTGCATATGAGCGCCACCAAGGCTTGCTGACGTTTGTTCCCTTCTTTTTGGCCCTTGGGCGCATCCGTAGATCCCTACCCTGTGTTGGTCTTCCGATGACCTCAAATTTGACCTCCGACCTACTACCAGGAGACAAGGTCTCCTCCATAAACAACAAGTTTCAAGCCATGCCATGAGTGTAGAAAGCAGATATTGGTTATGAACCCAATCAACATGTGTCTTTGGTGCTTGGGCTCTTGCCATGAGTCAGTTATGTCATAAAATGTGCCCTCATGCACCTAAAGTGAGTTCAGAGGTGAGGTGAAACATTTTGTTGCTGCACATAAGAAATTGCTGATGAAACTGAAGTTCCTCTCCTTCTTGGACTCCTAGCTTTGTGCATCCTCGCCAGCCCTAACGCCTGCAGTTGAACCTCAGGTTTCAGTGAGCCCGGCATCTGGGCTGCCTTTCTGGCTCATCCAGATATTGCAGGAGACCACTCAGGATCTTCAGTTGTGGCAGCCAAGCACCAGCCTGACCTGTGGCAGGCCACTCATTCTTCCTTACCTAGACTTTGTGGTTGTGATAGATGCGTCACTTGTGGGTTGGGGGGGTAGGGATGGGTGGCGGAGGTGCTGATTCAGAGACCTCTGGTCTCCTGTGGAGAGCTTGCTCCATATCAATCTTCTGGAGATCATCTGGCCCTACCGTCACTCCAGGCAATGCTGGTACTGGTCCTCATGGACCATATGACCACTGTATGTTTATGCAAAAAGCAGGAAAGATGGTCGCCAGCCATCTGGCAGGATTTTTGAATGCCAGAGCAGATGACCTACGCAGATGTTGGCTAGTGACATCTCCATTCTGAGGTGGCAAGAGACCTCTTTGATCAATAGGGCATGCACTGGTTAGATCCGTAAACAAGTGCTAAGAACATGCAGCTTCAAAATAGCTGCACAATGGGGTTTCCTCCAGAAAAGACACTGGGGGAAGCATTCAGACTGCTATGAGATAAGGGTCTCCTGTACGTGTTCTCCCCACTGCTTCTCCTTCCTCAAATTCTGAGGAAAGTCAGGATAAATAGCACCCAAGTCATCTTAAAAGCCTCGGACTAGGCCAGGAGAGTATAGTAACCCAAACTCTTGAGCATGAGTATTTGGCCTCTAATCCAACAACCACCTCAGGGGGAACTCCTGTTACAGCAAAAGAAGAGGTTTTGACACCAGAGTCTCTGAAAGCTACTCCTCCCTGCATTGAGATTGGGTAACAACAGTTAAATGTGAATGTGTTTGATCTGCTGGACACATTAGTTGTCTTCTTTGCAGCTCAATGTCCTTTGACAAAGTCATTCGATGCGGGGGGAAAATTGTTGCCTTGTGTGTCATTCCTTATGTTGACCCTCTGCAGGCCAAACGTTTGGCTATATTCTTGTTTTGTCGCTGGCCAAGCATGTTGTTCCAGTGAGCACATTTAAAGGTTATCTGTCTGCCCTTTCAGCCATTTTATATTTACTTGATCAACCCTCTCTGTTTAAATCTCCTTTTGTGATGCGTTTTATCACAGGCCTAACTCGATTGTTTCCCCTGAAGCCTTTCATCATGCCACAATGGAATTTGAATTAATGTTACCTTTACATATTTTTACATCTTTTGAGCCAGTGCTCAGCTCCTCATTGTGACTAGTAATGCTCCAAACTGTTTTCTTTATTACCGTTACCTCTGTGCACACTAATAAGTAATTTGCAGACACACTCGGTTCAACTGCCGTACAGCACTTTCTTCCTGGCCAAATTGGTGTGAGGACCCGGACAGCACTCTTACCTAAAGTTGTGAACCTTTTCTTGTCTGCCATATTCAGTCTGCAAATGTTTTTTGCATCACATCACCTTACAAAGAAGATGAGGTTCGATCGATTCGACTCTAAAAGGGCTGTGAGTTTCTACAGTGACCGCACAAAAGACCATTACGTGAATGAACAGCTCTTAGTGTGATTCTTTTGGGCAGGAAAGGGAAGATGGTGTAGACAATGACTCTGTGAATGACCTCTGTATCAACATCTGCTTTACTCTGGCCAAGAATCAACTTCCTGGGGGCCTGTGGGATCATTTCACCAGGGCCAAGTTCTAGGAAGGTGCTGATTCTGGAGTTCTGCCAGACTGCAAAGTGGGTGTAGGTGTGCACATTCAAAAAACACCACTGCCTTGACAAGCAGGTCCGATGGGAGAGCCATTTTACCCACTCTATTCTGCAATATTTCTTAATCTTATTCTATTCCTCAGACACTCTGTCTTTGGGAGGTACTGCTGTGGTACCAATGTAAAGTGAGGAATAAGCAGTTAAAAATATCCATCAGGTACTTATCTTCTGCATTTAGCATGTTTTCTGGTGGAAATTCTAACGGCAGACTGCAGATTCTCTCTCAGGGGATCTCCATTAATAATCATAAGCACTGAATGGTACCGCTGACTTGTCTGGATCCCGGAAGACCCCACACATGCGCCTGACTATTCAGTACTTATGATTTCAATGGCGATTCCCCTGAGAGAGAACTAGTATTACAGGTAAGAAACCATTCCTTCCTGACTGCCCCCTAGCCACCCTGTTCTGTGGCATAGGCTCTTGAACATGGTTATAAGATTCCAAGTTAGATTTTGGCATGGTAACCTACCGTTTGTTGACGTACTGCGTATCTGAGGGGATGGAAGGAGAAAGATTAAGAAACTGACTTGTGTAGATATGACCCATAAATGCAGCTCCATTACGTCACTGCTGGGATCCTATGAAGTCACTGCAGAGCCAGACCGTGCACTGAAAGCCTTGGTCTAAATGTCTTTGGATCCAGTCTGCCACCAGGCGATATTCTAAAGGTGCAGGACCTCTGATTAGATAGAGTATTCACCAGTAAAAGTGTTACCAAAGATAAATAACTTGTTTTGCTACCAAACGTATTGTTGGTGATATTACTGGGAGGCATTTAAGCATGAGCTCGAAGTCTCCTTGCAACGGAAGTTTCAGGATAGTTTAATGCCTAACATTTCTTAGACTCGAAAACAATATATAGAATGGAGTAAAAACAAAGTGGTAGGCATCTAGAGATATTTTGGCATAGGGATCTAGTTTGATACCAATTGAGCATCCATATATATTAACACCTTGGCTATCAAGGTTTACCTTCTGTTACGTGTTTACCTGAGAAAATTATGAAATGTTTTTGTGTTGAGCCAGCAGCTGATCTCAGATCCTTTTTCTGACTCAATATTGTGGAACTGCTCCTAGACTCATCATGCTCTTTCCAGTTAAAGGCTTCTTGACTTTCTTATGTTTCACTCACAGGATAGGTGACTGATTAATCACTTACCTTCAATTGAATATGCAACAGGACTTGGAGTTTTCAGAGTTTTTCCTCAATAAAATTTGGGAAAAGTTTTGCTTTCTGATTGCAACCTAATTGCAAAAACAAAAAGTGGACTGCATGATTGTCTGGTCTGCCAATCTCTCTCTCTGTATTGTAACACCAAGCTTACTTTCACAGTGTGCATCACTGGCTTTTTAAAGTGTATAGTCTTTACCTTGAGCAAATGCTAGAATGTGGTGCTGTTACATTCAAAATCTCTATGTTAACCTCTGGATTTTATTTTCTCCCGATTCTAGCTCAGTGGTTGAATTATTACTGGGTTGTTGCATTTGGATGCCTCCTTCCAAATATGAGGAAGATGCCCCATTCATCACCTGTTGCCCTTGAACCTGCAAATCACCAGAAACCCCTAATTCCCAGCACAGATCTATTCTGTGACATCTGGTTTCACTAGTTGCAAGTCATCTGGTGATTCAGGAAATGCAGGTTCTTTATTTTTATTTGATCTACATTTTTGCCTGAGATGTAGATACAATCCACTAGCAGGGAATGCACATTTTGAAACGAATGTCTAACAAAATGCATACAGAATAAGTCAACTCTTGCATTGGTGTAAGTCCTATTCTGTAAGATTTCTGTGCATACCCAAGGTCTGAATAATTTAGAGATAATTTGCTATCAGAACACTTTTTTTTACGTGTAATTGAAGTGTAGTGAGTAGCATTCTTAGAACTCCTAACAAAACTTTGCTGTTTATGTTAATGTTAGGTCAGAAGACTTGCAGAGAAATGTTGTTAGAAACTCTAAAGACTACTTTTGGTATTGAGGACCTTTTATGGCATGAATTCACTTAACTGTTCCAGCTTTTTATTTTTGAAGGATACTTCTAAGCTCGGATTCCTCCGCGTATGAATACCCCCTATCGCCAGAGTGGAACCTGAGAATTTTCTTCAATTCCCTTGCATGTCGGTAGGTGAGGTCATGCAGCTTAACTGACCAAATTTTAAAAATGTTTTCCACTGTGTGTCCCCCTGAGACGGCAGGGTTAAAACCTTATAAGGACGGCCACAAACAAATGTCAGTGACATTCCATCACGAGGTCTGTCTCTGGGCTCCTCATATGACTCAGTTCCTTGCGACAGATGAGCTTGGATGAATCTTAAGGCTATCTAGGACTGGAAGGCCAAGCTCTACATTGTGGAACATCACGGAAAGGCTTGAGAAGCCCGGTTTCACTCGAAGTCAAGGATGCGAACTTGTTCTTGTTCCCGAAGTTGGTCCCATGAGTGCTCTTCTTCCAGGTCGAAGTAATCAAGCAAGTCGAAGAAGAAACATAAGAAGTATAATCATGGCTCCCCCTCTTCTGGCCACTCCCACCATGAGTCGTGTGGCCCCCGGGGTACCTCCAAGTCGTCGTCTCTGACCAAAGAACTGATTTCAGCTTTGATTCAAATTCCAAAGGCCATCAGTGACACTGCAGTAGCTCCATGCTTTCATAGAGGCCATGATTCAGATCTTTGGTACTCTAACAGATCTCTCTGGGGCTCCTTCGGATCCTATGGATCCGAGGGAGCATACAGTTGGTCTAACGCCAGCAGATCCATTGTCGAAGCAGACTGTGCCTCTCAACCCTGCTCCGTGGTCAGCCTGACCCTTACCTCGATGCCCCATACATGCTTGTCTGACACTAGGGCCCTGTTTGTTACAGTCCCCAATGCTGGAGGAGATTCAGAGTCTTTTCGTACTCTGAAACAAATCCACTTCAACCTCGACCAAAGTCACACCCAAATCGGCCCTTAGCCAAAGTGGAGACTCTTCCTCTCAAGTGCAGATTTTGTGAACAAGACGATGATGCTGATGACATCGCCCAACTATACAGCAACGAAAATCTCTTTTTGGATGTATAAGAGGCCAGTGGTATTGACACTTCACCTGACCTGGTCTCCACTCTCCTACTTTTGGCCCCTCAACGGAAGAGTCTGCCTCCTTTGCTGTGATCATACGGAGAGCAGCAAGAGTCTTAGACCTAAAACTACCGACTAAAGAGGTCAAAACAAACCCCCTGAGGCCATGCAGCCAGGACAGAATTCACAAAAAACCCTCCTGCCTTTTAATGAGGCTTAAACAGACACACTGAGGGACACCTGGGCAGAGCCAAGATTTAGCCCACCAGTCAGTAGGCAAATAGCTAGTAGGCATAGACCTGCCCCAGCTTTTCCCTTGCAGCACCCATGCTGGAGAGCCTGGTAGTCCAGGCCTCCACCAGCAGGCTCAACCTAATGCTTTTCCGACCACCCCACGAGACAGAGTTGAAACACATGGAGACATTTGCCAAACACATGTTCTCATAAACAAGCCTCTTCCTCAGGTGCGGTAATTTCAGCTTCCTCCTGAGATATTTGCAAGCATTGAAGGACATGGTAGCTGACATCTTGCCAGCAGTCCCAGATGACCGTCTGACCAACCTACAACAAATACAGGATCGTCAGAATGCGACTAAATAAGTCATCTGCTCAGGCCGGGCACCACTGACTTCTGGGGTAGGGTAGTTGGTACCAATGTGGTGCTCCGGTGGCACACTGTCGACTGGATTTTCCAGTGATGTCCAACAATCCCTACTGGACATGCCACTTGATGGCACCCGTTTATTGAGAGAAAAGGCAGACTCAGCCCTGGAGCGCTTTAAGAGAGCAACGCAACAGAGCGCACCTCTTGACAGGCACATACGCAAGCATCAGTTCCCCAGCAATTTCACCCCTTTTGATGGTTTGGAAGAGGGTTCTATCAGAGGCCAAGCCAGACTTTGTCTTTGCAACAACCGGCCTTCTAGGCCTTTCAAGGACCTCGCCTTTCCCCTTCACCCTCCAAACATGCCTCCCTCATCACACCACAACAAATTCCAGAATACCATTTGTCTCTTCCGCAAGGGGGGTGGGGGGTGGGTTCATGCTTTCTTGGGCATTGAGACATAGAGAAGTTGCTGGCATCGGGCGTTGGGTCTGCTTTTTACTTCCTGGTGCCAAAGAAGGACACAGACCTCACCCCTGTTCTCAATCTTCACGCTCTGACCTTCTTCCTCAGGAAGAACAAATTAAAAATGCTCACCGTGGCCCAAGTTATCTCTGCCGTGGATTCATGAGACTGGATGGTTGCGTTGGATCAGCAGGGTTTCAGGTAGGCCACAACCCTTATCAGAGTTCCATATTCCCTTTCGGCCTCACCAGTGTCCCTCAGGTGTTCACAAAGGTGATTGCGATGGTCGCAGCATACCTTCAGTGGTCAAGAGTAGCAGTTTGCCCCTACCACAATGACTGGCTGTTGAGGGCAGGCTCACCTCAGTCAGTCGTGGACCGCCTCCAGACAACAGTGAACATCCTATCTGAAAGAGACACGTTAGTGACAGATTCCTTACCTTAGAATATCCCCAGGCGTCAGGCTGGATCCGGAAAGTTTTTGCGTAGCAGTACCCTTGCGCGTCGGTAGGCGGCGTCGTGCGGCTCCGCGTCCGTCGTCGGCGTCGTGATCGCCGGGATGACGTCGCGGGCAGTACTTGGACGCCGCCCCTGCGCGCTGACGTCAGTTCTTCTTTTTTCCGCGCCAGTAAGCGCAGATCCGGGAAGAGCAGTGCCCTAGTCAATTTTTGACTAAATTTTGGGTGATTTTTTCACGGTTTCTTTTCGAGTCATCTCGACTCCTAGGTGTCGGTAGGGATGCCCGGCTTCAAGCCATGCGACGTCTGTGGTCGAATGATGTCGATCACAGACCCGCACTTAGAGTGTCACTGTCTCGGCCGAGACCACGACCCTGACTGCCGGGCCTTACACCCGAAGGCTTTGCGAGAGCGGTCTCGAAAGCTCCTCGAGGTCCGGCAGTCGGCTCCACGCCGCACTGGTCCCGTGAGAGGTCGAGGGGCCGGTCGCGGAGCCCCCGCCGGTCGTCGGAGTCCAAGTCTTTGCACTCCTCGGGTAAGTCGAAGCACAAAAAGTCTAAGAAGCATCATCGCCCTAAGACTTCGCCTCGCCGGTCTCGCGACTCGGCTGAGGCCCCTGTCGGCACCGTCCCCGCGGCCCCGGACGTGCCTGTGGAGCCACCACCGCATTACCCGTCCTTTCCGGGTTCGGGGGCGACTCCAGCCCAAATACAGGAATTCCTGTCGGCCATGGCCCGCCTCTTCGGGCCTCAGGGTCCCTCCGGTGCGCCTTCGGGCCCTGATGGGGTTGCTCCGGCGTCGCCGACGACTCCGGTCCCGGCGTCGCCCGTCCCGCCAGCCTTGATCCCGGCCTCGATCCCGGCTCCGGTGGTACCGCAACCCCGATCGACGCCGGTTGACCTAACCACGCCTCCGCTGATGTCCCCGGTGCCGTTCCTGACGCCGCCCGGGGCTCCGAGCGGCGTCGTTCCCCGGTTCTCTCCGGTTCCGGACATGGAGCCGGACCGACGTCGCTCGACCCCGGCGCCGATGAGACCTTGGGTCCCAGATGTCCCTCCTCCTCCATATTTTGAGCCAGAGGAGGACCAGGAGAGCTGGGAGGGGTCGGAAGACCCTCTCACACAGCAGTGTGAGTATGATCAGGACTGGGCAGAGGAACTTGGGGATGCCAGTGGTCTGGACACTTCTCCTGACTCTGGCATGCTGTCTCCTCCTTCCGTGGCTACGGAGGAGGGAGCAAATTTCGCAACGGTGTTGCGTAGAGCAGCTGGAGCCTTGCACCTCCAATTGCCTACTGTGGCTGTCAGGACTAACCTCCTGACGGAAGTGCTTCAGCTGGCAGCTACCTCCTCGGAGCCATTGCTGCCGTTTAATGATGTACTGTCTGACGTTCTTTTGGGCACCTGGTCCAAGCCCACCACAGGGGCTCCTGTGGATAGGAACGTGGCCCGACGCCATCGCCCTGCTCCGGGCGACCCCTTGTTTCTCTCTCAACATCCCACCCCGAGAGCTTGGTTGTCCAAGCCTCTGCCTCCCAAACCGCCTTCCCTACCGCCCCTCCGGATAGGGAATCCAAACGCCTGGACCAATTTGGGAAGAAGGCCTTTTCTTCCTCCAGTGCTGGCTTGCGGTCAGTCAACACCGCTTGCCTTTTGGGCCGATATTCCCACTCTCTGTGGGATTCGGTGGCGGCCGTTTTGCCCCAGTGTTCTGAGGAGGTCCAGACACTGCTTACCCGCACCATTGCGGAAGGTAGGGATGCGGCAAAGTACACCATACGTTGTGGCCTTGATACCGCCGACTCGCTGGGCAGATCGCTTGCAACGACGGTGGCGCTGCGTCGCCACGCCTGGCTGAGAACAACTGGTTTCTCGGGTGATGTCCAGAATACACTCATGGACATGCCCTTTGATGGAGTCGGTCTTTTTGGTTCCAAAGCAGACCATGCGCTGGAGCGTTTTAAGGACTCACGGGCTACTGCCAAGTCCCTGGGCCTTTCTGTTGTGCGCCCTCCGCTAACCTCTGCTTTTCGCCCCTTTCGTGGCCACGGAAGGGGCGCCCAGTCACGTCCGCTGCCCAGCCACCGGCCCGCGCAGCAAGCGTCTTCGCGTGGCCGAGGACGTGGCTCCCGCCGTGGTGTGTCGGGCAACCAGCGTGCGGGTCAGGCCACCAACTCCACCCCGTCCGCGGCCTCCAAGCCCTCCTAGTCCTTCCTTTCAGGTGCACAGCACCTCGGACAGGTGGGTCTTGGACATTGTCCGAAGGGGCTACTCCCTCCCCTTCGAGACCACCCCCCCAGCCATGCCACCTCAATTCCACCGCATGTCAGGGGATCACTTGGTGCTTCTGCAGAAGGAAGTCACGGCCCTCTTGGCCAAGAGGGCCATCGAGCATGTTCCGACCCCAGAAGTAGGACGTGGTTGCTACTCCCACTACTTTCTGGTGCCCAAAAAGGACAAGGAGGACATGCGTCTTATCTTAGACCTCCGGAACGTCAATCGCTTCCTCCGGAAGGAGAAGTTCAAGATGCTCACCCTAGCTCAGGTCTTGACTGCCCTCGACCCTGGAGACTGGTTGGTAGCGTTGGACTTGCAGGACGCTTATTTTCACATCCCCGTCCTGCCGGCCCACCGGCGTTACCTGCGGTTCACGGTAAGTCCTCAAGCATTTTCAGTTCACTGTGCTCCCCTTTGGCCTTACAAGTGCCCCTCGGGTGTTCACGAAAGTGATGGCGGTGGTCGCAGCTCATCTGCGCCGGGCAGGGGTTCCAGTCTTCCCCTACCTCGACGACTGGCTGCTGAAGGCGGGCTCGTCCCAGGCAGTCGTCTCCCACCTCCAGACTACGGCCGAACTCCTGCACTCGCTGGGGTTCTCCATCAATGTGCCGAAGTCGCATCTGATTCCTTCTCCACAGCTCCTTTTCATCGGAGCAGTTCTGGACACGACGCAGTTTGGGGCCTTTCCTCCCGAACGGCGAGTCCGGGATATTCAGGCTATGATTCCGATCTTTCAGCCTTTATCCTGGGTTTCGGTACGGATGATCCTGAGGCTGCTGGGCCTCATGGCCTCCTGCATCCTGCTGGTCGATCATGCCAGATGGCATATGCGGGCTCTGCAGTGGGACCTGAAGTTCCAGTGGGCGCAGCACCAGGGCAACCTGTCCGATCACGTCCAGATCTCGGAGGGGACTGCACAACAGTTGCAGTGGTGGCTCTCGAACCGGCAATGGGTCATGGGCAGATCCCTCTCCCTTCCCCAGCCAGAGCACACAGTTGTGATGGACGCGTCCCTTCTGGGATGGGGCGGTCACATGGGAGAGGCGGAGATCAGAGGCCTCTGGTCTCCGGCGGAGTACCGGCTCCATATCAACCTTCTGGAGCTCCGGGCGATCCGACTTGCACTCAAGGCATTCCTTCCCTCTGTCAAAGGGAAGGTAGTGCAGGTGTTCACAGACAACACCACCATCTTGTGGTACTGCAACAAACAAGGCGGGGTGGGGTCATGGACCCTCTGTCAGGAGGCTCTGCGCCTCTGGACATGGCTGGAACATCAGGGCATGTTCCTGATGGTTCAACACCTGGCAGGTTCCCTGAACGCCAGGGCGGACGAACTCAGCCGCAGGTGCATGATGGATCACGAATGGCGTCTTCACTCGGAAGTGGCGCAAGGACTCTCTCTGCAGTGGGGAGAGCCTTGGTTAGATCTATTCGCCACCGAAGAGAACGCGCAATGTCAGCAGTTCTGCGCGTTGGAATTTCCAAGGTGGCACTCGCTCGGCGACGCTTTTCGTTGCGAGTGGAGTTGCGGTCTGTTGTACGCCTTTCCGCCTATACCACTTCTACCCAGAGTGTTGAAGAAGATTCGGCGCGACCGGGCCCAAGTCATCCTTGTGGCTCCGGACTGGGCTCGAAGAGTTTGGTATCCCGAGCTACTCAGTATGAGCGTCGATCCCCCGCTCCGTCTGCCTCTTCGGGAGGATCTTCTGTCGCAGCAGCAGGGGACGGTCCTCCACCCGAACCTGTCCAGCCTCCACCTGCTTGCGTGGAGATTGAGCGGCGGCAGTTGATTCCTTTCGACTTGCCTCCCGAAGTTTGTGATGTAATTCAGGCAGCCAGGCGTCCCTCCACTAAGGTGGTATACGCCTGCAGGTGGAACAAGTTTGTGGCATGGTGCACAGCAAAGGCTGTGAATCCCCTTTCTGCCCCTCTTTCTGAGGTTCTTCTGTTCCTTCTTTCCCTGGCCCAACAGGGTTCTGCCCTGGGTACCATCAAGGGCTATCTTTGTGCCATCTCGGCCTTCCTCAGGCTTCCTGATCAGCCCTCCCTTTTCAAGTCCCCTGTTGTTAACAGGTTCCTAAAAGGCATTACACACCTCTTCCCTCCTGTTCCGTTTGTGATGCCTCAGTGGGACTTGAACTTGGTTCTTACCTTTCTCATGTGCGCTCCCTTTGAGCCTCTACATAACTGTCCTCTTCGTCTTCTGACTCTGAAGACAGCCTTTCTGGTGGCCATCACCTCCGCTCGGCGGGTGAGTGAGCTCCAGGCTCTCTCATGCAAACCTCCCTTTCTGTCTGTCCATCCAGACAAGGTTGTTCTTAGGACGCGTCCGTCCTTCTTGCCAAAGGTGGTTACTGCCTTCCACATTGGGCAGACCATCACTTTGCCCACCTTCTTTCCGCCTCCGCATCCTTCCAGAGAGGAAGAGAGGCTCCACCGTCTGGACCCAAAACGTGTGCTTTCCTTTTATATCAACCGCACACAACACTTCCGGGTGGATGACCAGCTCTTTGTTGGCTACTGGGGCGCCAAAAAAGGTCGGGCGGTGCACAAGAGAACCATCTCCCGCTGGGTAACCTTGTGTATCAAAGCCTGCTATTCTTTGGCTAAGAAGGAGCCTCCTGTTGGGCTGCGTGCCCATTCCACCAGGGCAACGGCTGCTACCACGGCTTTAGGCCGCGGTGTTCCGCTGCAGGATATCTGTCAGGCAGCTACGTGGGCCTCGCTGCACACATTTACAAAGCATTACTGCCTTGACAGTCCGGTCCGGAGGGACGGCTTCTTTGGCCGTTCTGTCCTCCGGGACTTCCTTGTCTGATCTTTGTTCGCAGACCCACCACCGGGGTTGGTATTGCTGGGGTATCTATTCTAAGGTAAGGAATCTGTCACTAACGTGTCTCTTTCAGATGCACAAGTTACTAACTTGTGTAACGATATATCTGTAAGAGACAGTAGTTAGTGACAGATTCCTACCGCCCCACCCATCCTCCCCGTTCTGCGAACTGATTTCTAGGGTTAAGGACATCCCTTTCAGGGCCCTAGTATTTTTCAGACACCTATGTCAGCTTCTTGCATGGCTCTGCGTTCCTGGCGCGGAAAGTCGTGTACAGAACTGACGTCAGCACGCAGGGGCGGCGTCTAAGTACTGCCCGCGACGTCATCCCGGCGATCACGACGCCGACGACGGACGCGGAGCCGCACGACGCCGCCTACCGACGCGCAAGGGTACTGCTACGCAAAAACTTTCCGGATCCAGCCTGACACCTGGGGATATTCTAAGGTAAGGAATCTGTCACTAACTACTGTCTCTTACAGATATATCGTTACACAAGTTAGTAACTTGTGCTACATCACTAGGGTTCACAACTCGCATGCTAAAGTCACACATGACTCCTTGGCAGAGACTCCTTTTCATAGGAGCCATCCTGGATACAGTGCACTTTAGGGCTTTGCCTCTGACTCAAGGCGTTCAGGACATTCGGGCTATGATCCCAATGTTTCAGCCTCCTTCCTGGGTCTCAGTGAAGGTGGCTCTGGGACTTCTTGGAATATTGGCCTCCATCATCCACGTCAAGCATGCCAGATGGCACATGCGGGCTCTGTAGTGGGATCTGAAGTCTCAATGGGTCCAGCACCAAGAGACCCTGTAAGATTCCATCCAGATTTCAATGGAGACTGCAGCAGATTTGCACTGGTGGCAACTCCACTGCAGTTGGACCAGCGGCAGACCCATCTCCCTGCCTCACCCAGTACTGACAGTGGTGACAGATACGCCACAGTATGTCTCCACACTTTTTTCCCCCATTCGTCGTCCCACCCATGCAGTCCAAAAATCTTCAACATGGGATGTGACAATCAGTTTAGTGTGAGCTAAACAAAATCCTTCACCTTCTGTTGGTTCAAACCTTTATATAACTAAATTTGGAACAGGGAACACCAATAACACAGGCATAACACACTACGAGGACACCCTTCACTTGTTCAGTTCACCTCCCTTCATGAGAGACATGAACAAGCACAAGGCACTTCTCAAATAGTACAGCAAGGGAGAGGAAACCCGAAGTTAACAGCCAGAACTACCTTAAACCAACAGAGAAAAGAGACCCAATCCCCAACAGCTCACATATTTTGATGGATGCTTCCAGCCGCACATTCCTCACCTTTAGAATATCTCCAGGCACCAGACGAGGTCTGGAAGATGTAAACCACATTCAGCGTGCAGGTAGGTAGTACGGGGTGGCTCCTCATTGACTTGGTTCTACCCCTGGAAGTGATGATGGAGCCGTATATAAAGCCTGTGCACTGATGTCTGTTCCATTATTTCCGTGCCTTTGTAAGGTGATCTGGACATTGCTCCCACCTTATTCTTCATGAGTTTGAAGAGTTCTTTTTGTCAAATTCTTTTTTTCCCCTGTGTGCAAGGAAACAATGTCCCCTCTGAAAACAACAAGGTTTAAGCCTTGTAGGTACTGTTGCAAACAGATGTCTGTGGCAGACCCCCATGAGGCGTGTCTCCAGTGTGTGGGTTCGGGGCACGTCTCCAAGTCCTGCCAGGAGCGTGCCCTTATGAATCCAAAGGTGATTCTGGAACGTGAAACGAAGCTGTATGTCGCCAAACACCGAAAGAAGTCACAGACATCCCGCTCATGCTCAAAGTGGAGGATGTGGCCGTTCCTGCAACAGGTCTTTTTAGATTGAGCCTAGTGCAGCGCGCATGCGCTGCTCTATGGGAGGCTTCTTGTGAGCACTCCACACTGTTCCAAAACTTCTCCGTGGGAGTTAGTTAACTCCCACATATTCTATTGGCCTTTACGTGTTGCTTTCAGTAATGAAAGCACACAAATGGCCAAAGACAGCAGCATGTCCCGCCTTTCTTCCAAAAGTTAACTCCCACGGCCTAAGGCTCTCGGGAGCGAGCAGCGGCGCGCTGCATTCCAGGAGGATCATGTTACTGATTAACCGCGCTTGTTATTTTTAACAGCGCCTTCGTGTCCCCTGCCCTTTCGATAAGTTGAAGTATTCTGTTTGCTGGGATCCCAGTTTACACTATTCGTCGTTATCGTATCTGATCGTCTCAATATGCAGTTCGTTTTTTAAAGAAAAGAGAATGTTTTCAAAACAGAAACTATATGTTTTCTAAACAACAGTAGCTCATATTGTCACGTAACCCAGAAAACTACAGGGCAGTGCGGCGTTGATAAGAAAGTGACTGGTGCGGGGAGATCTAAAAGTGAAACCAATCTCGTAAGAAACGGAAGTGCGCTGAAAACCTCCATGCCTGGGGAACAGTGCGTAAAGCTTCACTGACAAAACTTCTTCCAGGGAGCCGCCTTGCCTGTAAAACTGGGATTGGACAAAGCGTCAACAAGTGGTATCTCCCTGCTCAACTGACTTTAAAGACATAGGACGACCATCGATGAAAGCGAGATGGAGCCGAAGTAGAAAGAATTACCTTGCCGAGGGCAGAGCCTTCACATGAGCAGAAAGGCAGCTGGCTACAATACTGAGTACGGATACAAAAGGGGGCAGGCCTGGAACCAGAGATCGGGAGGGCTCATCTCCTCCCCGCCTTCCCGGTTGCCTGAAACCACATAGCTCTCCGCTCAAACCATGCCCCGGGAAGGAAATGTGTTTACGTTTACATTGCCGGTTCTGCCCTAACCCTCCCGTTCTTTCGTGAGAGGCAGGGTGGAGGAGGCGGTGTAAGCAACTTTACTGTGCGAGTCTCTCCGCTCAGTTTTATGACAGTTCATCCTTAACGTTGCTTCTTCCTGAAATTTCTCTGTAGATACTCTGCACTTGAGAAAAAAAAGTAAATATATATATCTTTAAGAGGAATGAAAAAACTGGGGGGGTCTTTTTAAGAGGCGTGGCTGGTGTAATTAATGGCGTGGCTTAAAAACACTCAAGCTAAAAATCTGTGCTTCGCATAGTGTGCCGCCCGACTGGTATTTTGCTGCTTCCGTCATTGCACCCAGATATATAATACAACAAGTAACATTACACCTACAACAAGCCAAAACTATTGGCTTTGTCAATGGTTGCTATTTGCATGAGATAAATAAGCAACAACTGTGACTTAATTGTATAGAATATTGAAAATGCTTTAGTTCTGAAATTGTGAAACTGCAAGAGGCTCGCGATCAATTTATTTAAGAGCCTTGCACTTAAATTCCCTCGAAGACGGACATGAAAGCTGTTTGATGCTCAACCAACAATAACAACGTCCCTGCATATTAGGTGGTGAGTTAGTGTTCTTGGCTGCAAGTCTGTTGGTCTTTGCGAGTAGAGATGTCTAGGTATGTTTTTTTTTCTTCATATTTGCATTTATTTTTTTTAGTGTCCTTCCTCATGTGTATGTATGTACTTCATGGCTTAACACTTATAAGGTACTAAAGGCGAGACCTATTGGCTATGCCAATGCTTGTTTTTGTATATAGTCTTTATTAAGTTTTATATAACATACAGTACAAATTCAGCACAGTTCTTTTCTCCATATACAGTTTCTTAAACGACGACAAATAGAATAGTAAAGACAAAAACAATTCGCCCAACTTCCCCCACCTCCCTTCTTCTCCTCTGTTATCACTCCAATCCGCCGTAGAGATTGTGCATGGTGTCATCAACTACTCACACTCCGAACATGACCAGGAGTAGGGTAATACTACAACAGCCCCCCTTTTGACTGTTTGGCAGGGCCTGTGCCTTCGCCAGAGGTGTCAAGTCTAGCTATCTCACCTCTGTCTCAAGCTGCAAGTCACAACCATCAGCACTTAAACTCCAGAATCCCTCCCTCTACTGGTACAATCAAGGGCATGGGGAGTCTGGGGGGGTAGGGGAGTTCTCTCAGCATTGTCCGTATAGCTGCCCATGCTTGCAGGTCATCCTCTGCTCTATCGTCCATCCTAGTATGTTTCATGCGTATTTTCTCCGCTATTACCCTCTCTGAGATGTCTCTTAGCCAGTCCTTGTAGCCCCGGGGGATTCGGGTGCTAACCACTGGATCGTGATGCGGCGTTTAGCCAGTACCAGCCTTAGGGACATGAACTTCGGACTCATTTTCTTCCCCTTCAGCATCGGGAGCAGCCCCAACAGTTTGATATAAAGCTGAATTTTCCCCCGTTGAGTCCATCCACGACCTCCTGCCAGAACAGTATGTTCGAGGCATGTGAGCTGTAGATCACATGCTTTGCATAGCCTGCCATCTAGTGTTGGGTCCGGATGTTTGCACTTTGTTTTTGTTCGAAGAAGTCTTTTCCAGTCACGAGGTAGATGACTCCTCCTTTCGGTGATAGTGCGCATGGGCATCGGCCCCATTGTTAAATTGTTTTTTTCTGCCATCTGGTTTGGATGTGAATTGCTGCGCTCCGGTACCGTTTCTCGGGTTCCCTTCGACGCGGAATCCACTACCCTCGACGGTATTGTCTCTCGATTGCGTTTCCCATTCTCCGCGTATCGTTTTGACTCAAAGATCTTCGATCGGAAAACTCGTGGAGGGCCGTTGGGCCTACCCGCGCCGGGCTCGCTAGCAGTCGATGGAAATGACTCCATTCAAGCTCTGTCCAGGGTGTCGCGCCAAGTTTCCGCGCACCGACTTGCACGAAGTGTGCAACCTCTGTTTATCCCCGGAACATGACGAGAGACTGTGACGCGAGCCGATCGTTTAGATCGAAGAAAACGCTTTGTGACCGCCGGGCTCAACGTCACGAGATGCAACATCAGAGCGGCTCCGTACCGGACATCTTCGGCGAAGAATCCGACCGAGAAGAAACACAAGCTCAAGGAGCCGAGGAAGAACACATCTCCGTGTCCGAAGCCGACTCCGACATGGAAGAATAGCAAGTTACACCGGGTCAGCGTACTGTGAGTATAGAAACCCCCTTGCTCCAACAACACAAGACAAAAAAGACTCCGGTCCTTCCTCTGCCTTCGGGCCAAGGTCGGCACCGAGAAAAAGTTTCGAGCACCCCGCCCGCAAGCCCGGCGCGGAAATACAAAGAGAAGCCTTCCGGCTCGGGACCAAGTCGGCCCCATACCGGTGCCGAACCGAAACCCTCAGCGCCGAAATCCAAGCATGTCCTGGTCCACATTGCTTCTTTGCCGAAGACTAAATCTTCGGTACCGAAGAGTTCGGAGTCGAAATGTTCGACACCGAAAACGACAAGTAAAGATAAAAAGACTCCGCCAAAAAAGCCTTGGTCCGATATTCCACCTTCGGATCAGAAACAGAAAGAACTGGGTATTAACCCAGATACTGGACATATTCATGCCAAACTACCTGAAAAAAGGAAACTGGACCAACAGGATGAGCACCACATGCCCCTGAAGAAAAGGAATGTGGGTCCTAACCCTTCACCACCTTATGTTCCACCTCCTTCACCTACTAATCCTCAATTACTTATCACACCCACTAATTCACCACC
Organism: Calotriton arnoldi; assembly: GCA_963921515.1. Classification (NCBI taxonomy): domain Eukaryota; kingdom Metazoa; phylum Chordata; class Amphibia; order Caudata; family Salamandridae; genus Calotriton; species Calotriton arnoldi. The sequence continues at coordinate 641,052 of CAWUFW010000361.1, read as the reverse complement.
ATCACCTGACCCACAGGATCAAGGGGATGGTGATAGGCCACAAGATGTTGACCCATGGGAGGATTATGACACTGACCCACACACAGATACTGACCCTGACTTGTACCCGTCCAAGCCATCACCACCTGACGACAATATAGGCTAGATTGAGCTTCTTAACAGGGCTGATCATTACCATGGGGTGGAACTACATAAGGAGGCTTTAGAGGAGGACTTCTTGTTTGAGACCCAAAGTTCCTTTAAAAAAACTACACATACACTGCCAATGCTTAAGGGGATGCTTAAACATGCAGATGAGGTTTTCAAAGATCCTGTAAGGACAAGAATCATCAGGCCCAGGGTTGAAAAGAAGTATAAACCAGCACCTACTGACCCAGCCTACATCAAGGGTCAACTGCCCTTGGACTCTCTTGTGGTTTCTAATGCTTGCAAGAGAGCTAACTCACAGACCACAGGTGGGGCCCCTCCTCCTGACAAGGAGTCCAAGTTAATTGATGGCTCTGGCAAAAGGGTAGCCTCCCAAGCAGCTAATCACTGGCGCATTGCCAATGCTCAGGCTTTGTTGGCCAGATATGATAGGGCTCATTATGATGAGTTAGAAAAACGTATGCAATTTCTGCCTGATGAGCATAAATCTGAGGCAAATGATCTTATCCAGGAGGGCAAACTTATCACCAATACCTCCATCAAGTGCGCCCTAGACGCAGCAGATACATCAGCGCGTGCAATAAACACCAGCGTATTGCTACGCAGACATGCATGGTTGGGAATTTCAGGGTTCAAACCTGAGGGTACAGGCCTCCATTCTCAACCAGCCATTTGACAAGGAACACCTCTTTGGTCCAGCAGTTGACACCTCGCTGGAAAAGATGAAGAAAAACACTGAGGTCGCAAAGTCCATGGGGGCTTTGCAGTTACCTGCGAATAGGGGTTCCTTTCAGCACTCCTTTTACAGGGGTGGCTCCAAAAATATTTCCACAGAAAATCCCTCCTCCTCTTACAAGGGCAACAACCAATCGCCCTCATCAAGAGGTTATTTCAGAGGAGGTTTTACAGGAAACAATGGTAAGGGAAGAGACAGAGGCAACTCCACACGCACTTCCCCCGCAAACAACAAGCAGTGACTTCCTTCCGCTACCCCCGATCATTCTACTTCGTGTCGGGGGATGTCTCTCCGAATTTCTCCCTGTCTGGAACACAATCACTTCAGACAAATGGGTTTTACAAATTATCCAATATGGTTACTGCCTGGAACTTACAATCTGAAAGAAACAGTTAATTATAGATTCCTTACCTTAGAATTACCCCCAGGCGTCCGGCTGGATCCGGAGAATTTTTCGTCAGCAGTACCCCTGCGCCTCAAAAGGTGGCGTCGGTCTGCTCCGCGTTCGTCGTTAACGTCGTGATGACGTTGCGGTAGCTACTTAGACGCCACCCTCGCGTGCTGACGTCATTTCTTTCTTTTTCCGCGCCAGCCAGCGCAGATCCGGAGAGAGCGGTACCTTCAGTCACTTTTTCCACTGACTTTTTGCTGACTTTTGTCGACACCGTTTTCGAGTATTTGACTCCTGGTGCACGAGGGATGCCTGGTTTCAAGGCATGAGGTTCCTGTAGCCGACTGATGTCGGTGACGGATCCGCCCCGCATGTGCCCGTTTTGCCTAGGGCGTGCGACCACGACCCCAAGTCGTGCTCCGACTGCCGGACCATGAATCCAAAATCTTTGCGGGAGCGGTCCCGAAAGCTTCTCGAGGCCCGGCAGTCGGCTCCGCGCCGTTCGAGGTCCCGGTCGCGTGGGAGGTCAAGGGACCATTCGCGGAGCCATCACCATTCTTCTTCCAAGTCTTCGCACTCGGGGTCAGGTAAGTCGAAGCACAAGAAGAAGTCGAAGAAGCATCGTCGCTCTTCGACTTCTCCCCGTCGTTCGTCCGATGCGACAAGGGTGGTGCCCCTCCCGCGACTCTGCGTGCGGAGCCCGAAGGGTCGACTCAGAGTTTCTCCCCCTTCCCGAAGAGAGCCCTGCCCAGCCAATTTTACGAAGCGATGCATGCCATCTTTGGGCAGCCCGACTCCGCCGGCGCGCCTTCGGGCACCGCAGACTCGGCTGGGGGCCCTGGGGTTTCGACGCTGGCGGCTCCAGCGCCTCAGGGTCCCCTTGGATCCAGGCCTGGATCCGGATCGGCGCTGGTCGACCTAACTACACCTCCCCCGGCGCAGAATCCACCGGCACCACGTCCGCAGCCGACGCCGGTTGTGTCCCCAGCCGGCGTCGACCCTGGCCTCCACCTCAAAGTAGACATGGAGCCGGACCGACGCCGGATCCGGCGCCGATGGGTACTTTTGTGCCCTTGTTCTACCCTGGCTCTTTTAGACCAGATTGGCAGCCAGAAGAGGGTGAGGAGGACTGGGAAGGGGTCTGGTGACCCTTTAACTGACCAGTTGGGTTACGAGCCGGACTGGAGAGAGGAACTGGGGGAAGCCAGTGGTCTGGATACCTCACCAGACCGTGGCATGTTGTCTCCTCCTACCGTGGCTACGGAGAAGGGAGTGTGGTGTTGCCTAGGGCGGCCGAGGCTCTCAACCTGCCGGTGGCAGTCAGGACCAACCTCCTGACAGAGGTGCTTCAACCAGCAGCGAGCTCTTCGGAGCCCCTGCTGCCATTTAATGAAGCCCTAACCGACATCCTTTTGGGCACCTGGTCCAGGCCCAACGCAGAGGCTCCTGTGGATAGGATGGTTGCCCGACGCCACCGCCCGGCCCCGGGCGACCCCACTTTACTCTCCCAACACCCCACCCCTGAGAGCTTGGTGGTCCAAACCTCCACCTCCAAAGGCGCATTCCCTAATGCACCACCTGATAGGGAATCCAAAAAGCTGGACCATCTTGGGAAGAAGATGTTTTCTTCCTCCAGCTTGGGACTGCCGTCGGTAAGCACCGCATGTCTGTTGGGCCGTTAAACCCACTTGGTGTGGGATACGGTGGCGCAAGTGCTGCCTCAGTGCCCGGAGGAGGCCCGTGCCATGCTCTCCCGTGCAGTTGCCGAAGGGAGAGGCGCAGCAAAGTTTACCATCCGCTGTGGGCTGGATACCACCGACTCACTAGGCAGGACGATTTCCACGTCGGTAGCCCTTCGACGCTACGCCTGGTTGAGATCGACTGGTTTTTCAGGGGATGTCCAATCCACCCTTATGGACATGCCCTTTGATGGCCGTCGCCTATTCGGCGACAAGGCAGACAACGCGCTGGAGCGCTTTGAGGACTCTCGGGCTTCGGCCATGTCCTTGGGCCTCTCCACCTCCCGCCCTGCGCAGTCTGCTTTTCGCCCCTTTCGTGGCTACGGAAGGGGTGCCCCGCCACGTCCCGTCCAGAGCCACAGGCCAGTGCAAGCTGTTTAGCCCTTACGCGGCCGGGGAGGTGGGAACCACTGCCGTGGTTCTGGGGGCCAGTAGGCGGGTCAGTCCACCACAGCCCCCCCTGCAGCAGCCTCCAAACCCTCCTAGTCTGACCTTTTAGGGCTGCCGAACGCCAGTGGGCGTCAGGATTCGCCATCACCTCCCCCACTGGCGCACCATCACGTCGGACAGGTGGGTTTTGCAAATAGTCTGAAGGGGCTACTCCCTTACCTTCGAGACTACCCCTCCATCCATGCCGCCTCAGTACCATCGCATGTCGGAGGATCACCTGGCCCTTCTCCAACAGGAAGTTTCGGCACTCTTGGCCAAGGGAGCCATCAAGCGAGTTCCTGTCCCAGAAGTAGGTCGTGGTTGCTATTCCCACTACTTTCTGGTGCCCAGGAAAACGAAGGCCTGCGTCCTATCTTGGATCTCAGCAAAGTCAACCGCTTCCTCCGGAAGGAGAAGTTCACAATGTTGACGCTAGCTCAGGTCCTGTCTGCCCTCGATCCTGAAGACTGGATGGTAGCGTTGGACTTGCAGGAGGCTTATTTTCACATGCCCGTCCTGCCGGCCCACCGGCGTTACCTGCGGTTCACGGTAGGCCACAAGCACTTTCAGTTTACCATGCTCCCCTTTGGACTTACCAGCGCCCCTCGGGTGTTCACGAAAGTGATGGCGGTGGTCGCAGCTCATCTGCGCAGATCAGGGGTTCCAGTCTTCTATCTCAAACTGGCTGTTGAAGGCGGGCTCGCCCCAGGCTGTCGTCTCCCACCTCCAGACTACGGCCGACCTCCTGCATTCGCTGGGGTTCTCCAACGTGCCGAAGTCACACCTGACTCCCTCTCAGAAGCTCCCATTAATCGGAGCGGTTCTGGACACGACGCAGTTTCGGGTCTATCCTCCCGAACAGCGAGTCCGGGATATTCGGGCTATGATTCCGATCTTTCAGCCTCTATCCTGGGTTTCGGTCAGGATGACCCTCCGGCTACTGGGACTGATGGCTTCCTGCATCCTGCTGGTGGACCATGCCAGATGGCATATGCGGGCTCTGCAGTGGGACCTGAAGTTCCAGTGGGCACAACATCAGGGGAACCTGTCCGATTGCGTCCAGATCTCGGAGGGCACTGCACACCAATTGCAGTGGTGGCTAACGAACCAGGATTGGGTCGGCGGCAGATCACTCTCCCTTCCCCAACCAGAGTTCATAGTGGTGACCGATGCATCACTTCTGGGATGGTGCGGCCACATGGGGGAGGCGGAGATCAGAGGCCTCTGGTCTCCGGCGGAGTCCGGGCTCCACATCAACCTTCTGGAGCTTCGGGCGATTCGTCTTGCACTCAAAGCATTCCTTCCCTCTGTCCGGGGAAGAGTAGTGCAGGTGTTCACGGACAACACCACCGCCATGTGGTACTGCAACAAACAAGGCGGGGTATGGTCGTGGACCCTATGTCAAGAGGCCCTCCGCCTCTGGACATGGCTGGAACATCAGGGCATATCCCTGATGGTTCAACACCTGGCAGGTTCGCTGAACGCCAGCGCGGACGAACTCCGCCGCAGGTGCATGATGGATCACGAATGGCGTCTCCACTCGGAGGTGGTGCAAGGTCTCTTTCGACAGTGGGGAGAGCCTTGGTAAGATCTATTCGCCACCGAAGAGAACGCGCAATGTCAGCAAATCTGCGCGTTGGAATTTCCAAGGCAGCACTCACTAGGCGCCGCTTTTCATCGCGAGTGGAGTTGCGGTCTTCTATACGCCTTTCCACCTTATACCACTTCTGCCCAGAGTGCTGAAGAAGATCATGCGCGACCGGGCCCAAGTCATTCTTGTGGCTCCGGATTGGGCACAAAGAGTCTGGTATCCCGAGCTGCTACACATGGCCATCGATCCTCCGATCAGACTGCCTCTTCGGGAGGATCTTCTGTCGCCAGAGCAGGGGACGGTCCTCCACCCGAACCTGTCCAGCCTCCACCTCCTTGCGTCGAGATTGAGCGGCGGCAGTTGACGTCGTTTGACCTGCCACCCGAAGTCTGTGATGTTATCTTGGCAGCCAGGCGTCCCTCCACTAAGACGGTATACACCTGTAGATGGAACAAATTTGTGGCATGGTGCGCAGCAAAGGCTGTGGATCCCCTTTCTGACCTCTTTCTGAGGTTCTCTTGTTCCTTCTTTCTTTGGCCCAGCAGGGCTCTGCTCTGGGCACTCTTAAGGGCTACCTCTCTGCCATTTCAGCCTTTCTTGGGCTTCCTGATCAGCCTTCTCTTTTCAAGTCCCCTGTTGTAAATCGCTTCCTAAAGGGCATTACTCATCTTTTTCCTCCTATTCCCTTCGTAATGCCTCAGTGGGACTTGAACTTGGTTCTGACTTACCTTATGTGCGCTCCCTTTGAGCCACTTCATAACTGTCCTCTTCGTCTTCTTAACTTAAAGACTTCTTTTCTGGTGGCCATCACCTCTGCTCGCAGGGTGAGTGAGCTCCAGGCTCTTTCTTCAAAACCTCCTTTCCTGGCTGTTCATCCGGACAAGGTTGTACTAAGAACCAGACCTTCCTTTCTTCCCAAGGTGGTTACTTCTTTCCACATTGGCCAAACCATCACTTTGGCCTCCTTCTTTCTGCCTCTGCATCCTTCAAAAGAAGAAGAGAGGCTCCACCTTCTGTATCGAAAACGGGCGCTTTCCTTTTATTTGGATCAAAAACAATTCCGGGTGGATGATCAGCTCTTTGTGGGATACGTGGGCGCTAAGAAAGGTCGGTCCGTTCACAAACGGGCCATCTCTAGGTGGGTCGTTTTGTGCATTAAGGCTTGTTATTCCTTGGCAAAAACGAGCCTGCAGTGGGGCTGCGCGACCATTCCACCAGGGCAACGGCAGCTACTACTGCTTTGTAACGAGGAGTCCCCCATAATGACATCTGTCAGGCAGCTACGTGGGCATCTCTGCACACATTCACTAGACACTACTGCGTGGACAGCCAAGTCCGGAGAGACGGCTTCTTTGGCCGTTCTGTTCTCCAGGACTTTCTGGTGTGAACTTGGTTCACAGACCCACCTCCGGGGTTGGTATTGCTGGGGTATCTGTTCTAAGGTAAGGAATCTATAACTAACTGTTTCTTTCAGATGAACAAGTTACTTACCTTCGGTAACAATATATCTGTAAGAAACATAGGTTAGTTATAGATTCCTTACCGCCCCAACCCATCCTCCCTGTTCTGCGAAATGATTTCTAGGGTCAGGGAATCCCTTTCAGGGCCCTAGTTTTGTGCACCAGTGGTCAGTGTCTTGCATGGCTCTGCGCTTCTGGCGTGGAATGTCGTGTAAAAGAACGGATGTCAGCGCGCGAGGGCGGCGTCTAAGTAGCTACCGCAACGTCATCCCGGCGACCATGACGCCAACGACGAACGCGGAGCGGACCAACGCCACCTTTCGACACGCAGGGGTACTGCTGACGAAAAATTCTCCGGATCCAGCCTGACACCTGGGCGTAATTCTAAGGTAAGGAATCTATAACTAACCTATGTTTCTTACAGATATATCGTTACCGAAGGTAAGTAACTCTTTCGACACTCCCCCAAAAATTCCTCCAAGATCATGCACAATGTCACAGGAACATCTTACCCTTCTAAAGCAAAAAGTTCTCTCTGTTCGAGAAAGGGGCTATATAACCAGTTCCATTAAAATATCAAGGAGCCGGAGTATACTCCCTGTACTTCTTGATTCCCAAGAAGGACGGCTCTCTCAGGCCTATACTAGACCTCTGAGAACTAAATCCATACATTCAGTCGGACCACTTTCACATGGTCACACTCCAGCAAGTGCTCCCGCTCCTTCAAGAAGGCGACTTTCTGTCCACTCTGGACTTAAAGGATGCCTATTTCCATATCCCAATACATCCTGCTCACCGCAGGTACCTCAGATTCGTAGTAGCAGGACAGCACTATCAGTTCAAAGTGCTCCCATTCGGAGTAACTACTGCACCCAGAGTTTTCACCAAGTGCTTGGCAGTAGTCGCAGCTCATCTTCGAAGACAACACATTCACGTCTTCCCATATTTGGACGACTGGCTCATAAAAGCCAGCTCGCAAGAAAGCTGTCTACGTCCCACTCAGAAAACAGTGCAGTTGCTTCATAATCTTGGATTCACTGCAAACCTGTCCAAGTCCCAACTACAGCCATCCAATGCACAGGATTATCTGGGAGCCAAAATAAATACACAAAAGGCTTTGGCCTACCCCAATCCAGCCAGAATCCGCAACATGCAGACTCTACTCGGTTAGTTTCAGCCTCAACACTCATTGCCAGCTTGAGTGTTCATGCAGTTACTAGGGATGATGGCGTCTTGCATCCTAATAGTCCCATACACAAGACTTTACATGCGTCCCCTTCAGGAGTGCTTAGCACGTCAGTGGAACCAGGCTCAGGGTCTGTTATCAGATCTAGTGTTAGTGGACGGCCACACCCATCGCTCTCTGCAGTGGTGGAATATACAAAACCTTTCAAAAGAGCGGCCCTTCATCGACCCGGTTCAACAGATAGTGCTAACAGCAGACTCATCGCTCACTGGTTGGGGAGCTCATCTCCAAACGCATACAATTCAGGGCATGTGAACCCTGCAGCAAAAGCAGTTTCACATAAATCTGGAGCTGCTAGCGATTTTTCTAGCGCTCAAAGCGTTTCAAGTTCATCTAGAAGGCAAAGCTGTCCTGATCCGTACAGACAACATGCCAGCAATGTGCTACATACAAAAACAGGGGGGGCACACTGTCTCCAGCTGTCACAACTAGCACAGACCATCTGGAGATGGGCCATACGTCACAAAATGTATCTCCTTGCAGAACACCTTCCAGGAGTAAACAATCAGATTGCAGATCTGCTCATTCGTCAAAGACAACAGATCCACGAATGGGAATTCCACCCTCTGGTCTCCTCCCATTCTTCCAAATGTGGGGTTTTCCGGACATAGATCTGTTCGCCACAAACCTAAACGCAAAATGCCCAAGCTTCGCATCCAGACATCCACAACCATTGTCCAAGGGCAATGCAATATGGATGAATTGGTCGGGGATATTTGCCTACGCTTTTCCACCTCTCCCACTCATTCCATTAGTGGTTTGGAAGCTCAGACAGGCATCCCTGACACTGATCCAAGTTGCTCCCACATGGGCCAGACAACCCTGGTTCACAGCTCTGTTGGAGCTCTCAGTAGTTCCTCATCAAAAACTACACTTCACTTCCAATCTTCTCACTCAGAGCCATGGAGAGATGAGACACCCAGATCCCAGTCATCTCAACCTTGCGATCTGGCACCTGAAATCTTAGAGTTTGGCTACCTTAATCTTCCGCCAGACTGCATGAACATTATCAAAGAGGCTAGGCGTCCTACCACAAGAACATTATTTGCGATTTACTACACCTGCAGGGTTCCAACTTAGCGTACTCTTCCATACGCTTACATCTTGCTGCAATAGCTGCATACCTACAGAACAGACAACATCTGTCTCTCTTTAGAGTGCCTGTCATAAAAACATTTATGGAGGGACTTAAAAGAATCATTCCTCCAAGACTTCCACCTGCTCCAGTGTGGAATCTCAACATTGTCCTCACCAGACTAATGGGTCCACCCTTTGAGCCATTGCATAGATGTGAAGTGCAATTTCTCACTTTCTCCTCATAGCTATCACATCACTGAGGAGAGTGGGTGAGCTTCAGGCACTAACCATAGAAGAACCATTTTTACAAGTACACCAAGACAAAGTGGTTCTTCAGACTAACCCTAAATTCCTACCAAAGGTCATTTCTGCCTTTCATATCAACCAATCTGTTGAGTTGCCCGTGTTCTTCCCTCAACCAGATTCTGTGGCAGACCGTGCTTTGCACACTTTAGATGTGAAAAGAGCACTCCTTTACTATATAGAAAGGACCAAACCTTTCCCCAACACAAAACAACTATTTGTCGTTTTTGCTCCACCACATAAAGGCAATGCTATATCAAAATCAGGCATTGCAAGGTGGATAGTCAAGTACATTCAGACATGCTATGCAAAAGCGAAACAAACACTAACAATTCCCCTAGAGCGCGCTCCACACGCAAACTAGGGTCTTCTATGGCATTCTTAGGGAATATACCCATAGATGATATCTGCAAAGCTACAACATGTTCTACACCTCACACATTTACAAAACACTATTGTGTAGATGTGTTAGCAAGACAGCAAGCTAGTGTGGGCCAAGTAGTTTTACGTACACTATTTCAGACGACTGCAACAGCTACAGGTTAACCACCGCTTTGGGAGATAACTGCTTTATAGTCTACGCAAAGCATGTGATCTACAGCTCACATGCCTCGAACGGAAAATGCTACTTACCCAGTATGTATCTGTTCTTGGCATGTAGAGCTGTAGATTCACATGCGCCCACCCGCCTCCCCGGGTACCTATACCTGTTGCAGTAATATCTTACTTAGATACATGCATACATGGACATCTCTGACTACTCTTACTAACTCCATTATCAACCTCTGCGGCAAACAATCTAACAATGGAGCCGATGCCCATATGCACTATCACCGAAAGGAGGGGTCATCTACCTCGTGACTGGAAAAGACTTCTTCAAATAAAGTGCAAATATCCGGACCCAACACTAGATGGCGGGCGATGCAAAGCATGTGAATCTACAGCTCTACATGCCAAGAACAGATGCATACTGGGTAAGTAGCATTTTCCTTTGGCCCGACAGTCCCACGCCACATGCACAAAGTCTGCCTCTTCCCCACAGCGGGAACACCTCACTGCTCGTGATGGATAAATAATGTGTAGGGATTTTGGGGTGATGTCCAGTTGATGTACGTAGTTGTTTTGTATCTGTTTAAATCGGGCATTTGATGACAGTCTACACACCCCCATGTATTTTCTCCCACTCTCCAGCTGTAAGTGGCTCGTTGAACTTTGGAATACTTTAAAAAAGCCAGTCTACAGCGAGTTCCCTATGCCTTTCAACCTGTTAGACCGTATCCCCAACACTTTTGTCCCTTTCAAGGCTACCCCAGAGGGTTGTAAAACCCCCCAAAGCAAGGCCCTCCGCCTCCTCAATAGGCCTTGCAGTCCTGTCTCGGACGGGGATCAAGCAAACAACGCCCAGTCCACCAGTGGCAGCACACTACCCAGTCCCCTGCGGCATCAGCCTCCAAGCTGCTTCAGTTTGCCCTTAGCGGCACACAACCACCCTACAGAAGGCAAGTGGGTCCTTCAGATCGTTTAACAAGGCTATGCCCCGCTATCCCTTTTAAACCTGCTGCACTTTACCCATCAGAGTCTTTCAGAGGAGCACCTATTAATCTTCCTCTATCAAATGCAGGCAATTTCGGCCAGTGGAGCCAGAGGAGGCCTCCGGCCCTGGAAATTGGGAAGTGCTTTTATTCCTGCTATTTCCTTGTGCTGAAGGACTGGGGCCTTAGTCCTCTTTTAGATCTATGCCCTCTGGACACCTTGCAGAAGGACAAATTCAAGATGCTCACTTTGGCTCAAGTTCTGTCTTCCCTGGATCCAGGCGACTGGATGGTGACTTTAGACCTGCAGCATGCCTACTTTCATGTTCCCGTTCTGCAGTCCCACAGACACTACTTGAGGTTCAAGGTGAGCCAGGACCACTTTCAAATTGTTGTACTCCTCTTCAGCCTCACAGATGCCCCTTGACTGTTCACAAAAGTGATGGAGGTTGTCACATCACCCTTTGGAGGTTAGGGTTTCCAGTTTTCTTGTACATCGATGACTGACTGTTTAAGGCAGGCTCGCCACAATCACTCGTAGACCACCCCCAGATGACTGTGAAACTCCTAACATCATTTGGGTTCATTATCAATGTACAGAAGTCACAGCTGACTCCTTTGCAGAGGGTCCCTTTCATTTGAGCCATCCTGAATACTGTGCAGTTTTGGGCGTTCCTTCCATCACAAGTCCAGGACATTCTGGTTATGATCCTGAGGTTTCAGCCTCGATCCGGGGTCTCAGTGAGAGTGGCTCTGAGCCTTCTGGGCCTCTTGCATTCTGCTTGACTATGCGAGGTGACATTTGCAGGTCCTGTTGGGAAAGCTGAAGAATCTGTGTGCTGAGTTCCAAGGGTACCTGTCCAATTCCATCTAGGTTTCGAGGAAGGCTGCAAAAGATCTAAGATCTACAGTGGTGGCTGCTCAACTGCATTTGTATCCGTAGCATACCCTGCTCCTTGCCCCATCCAGAGCTGGCATGGTGATGGATGTATCGCTGCTAGAATGGAGAGGTCACCTGGGAGAGGTGAAGATTAGAGGACTTTGGTCTCTGGCGAGACCCATCTCCACATCAAACTGTAGGATTTGTGGGCCATTCGCCTGGCACTGAAAGCCTTCCTACCATTCATCAAAGGGCAACTGATTCAGGTTCTCAGAGACAACAGCACCATCATGTGGGAACGGATCAAGCAGGGCGGAATGGGGTCCTGGGTCTTGTTCCAGGAGACACTTCATCTCTGGAGCTGGCTGCTGCCTCATGACATTTCGTTGGTCCTGAACCACCAGGCAGGATCTTTGGAACGTCCAGAGCAGACAAACTTAGCCAGCAGCCTGTGGCAGCTCACCAATGGTGGTTACATCCCAATGTGGCAAAGGGCATCTTCCAGCAAAGGGGACAGCCTTGCCTAGAACTTTTTGCCACAGCCAACAATGTGCAGTGTCAGAACGTTTACACACAGAAGTTCCAAGAACGCTCGCTCTCAGAGATGCATTCCGGATAGAGTAGAGCACAGTACTCCTATGCATCTTTCGACCACTACCTTTCCTGCCCCGATTTCTAGGAAGATCAGGAATGACTGGGTTCAAGTTATCGAGTGACTCCTGATTGGGAAAGGAGAGTAGTACTGAGAACTTCATAAGCACCTGTCCTCTGATCAGGAGGATCTCCTGTCTCAAAAGTAGAGCAGTATCCTGAACCTGTGCATTGTGCAGCCCCCTGTATGGAGATTGAATTGCAACAACTGACTGCATTTAAGGTTCCTCCGGAAGTTGGATATCATCACTGCTGCCAGACATTCCGCTACAAAGTCTTTCTACTTCTGGCACTTGGACAAGATTGTTGCCTGGTGTGGCACTCTCAATACTGACTCATTACAGGCCAAATTGCCAGATGCCTTATTTGTTTTATCTCTGGCTCAGCAAGGACTAAGAGTGGCCACTTAAAGGTTACTTATCTGAAAGAAACACGTAGTGATAGATTCCTTACCTTCGAATATCCCCCAGGCGTCAGTCTGGATCCGGAAAGTTTTCGTCAGCAGTACCCCTGAGCGTCGGAAGGTGGCGTTGTGCGGCTCCGCGTCCGTGGTAGGCGTCGTGATCGCCGGGATGACGTCGCGGCAGCTACATAGACGCCGCCCTCGCGCGCTGATGTAAGTTTTCTTTTTCCGCGCCAGCAAGCGCAGATCCAGAGAGAGCGGTACCCCCAGTCATTTTTTGACTGAGTTTTTGGAGATTTTTGTCTCAGCTTTTTTAAGTCAATACGACTCCTGGTGCAGTCAGGGATGCCCGGGTTTAAATCTTGCGAGGACTGTCATCGCATGATGTCGGTGACGGACCCGCACCGCGTGTCTCTTCTGCCTGGGGCGCGACCACGACCCCAAGTCGTGCCCCGACTGCCGGGCCATGGTGCCGAAGTCTTTGCGGGAGCGGTCCCGAAAGCTGCTGGAAGCCCGGCAGTCGGCTCCGCGCCGTCAGAGGTCCAGAGGGACCGGTCGCGGAGCCGCCCACATCGGAAGTCGTCCGAATCGAAGTCTTCGCACTCTGGGTCAGGTAAGGCGAAGCACAAAAAGAAGTCAAAGAAACATCCTCGTTATTCGACTCCTCCTCGCCGGTCGCGCGACTCGGCTGAGGGTGTGGGTGGTGCCACCCCCGCAGCTCCGGCGGAGCCTACGCAGTCATCGGTGACCTACCCGCCTTTCCCGGGTTCATGGGCGACTCCATCCCAGGTACAGGAATTCCTGTCCGCTATGGCTCGCCTATTTGGGCCGTCGGGCCCCTCCGGTGCGCCTTCTGGGAGTCCTCGCCCTTTGACGCCGGTGGCTCCGGCCCCGGCCTCCGCGCCGCAGGACTCCCATGGATTCCGTTGTGGATCCCGGTCGACGCCGGTTGACCTAGTCACACCTCCACCAACATCGACCCCACCGGCACCACGTTGCGCGTCGCCCGGCGCGCCGGACGTCATTGGCCCCGGTTTCAGCCCCGACGTGGATACGGTGCCGGAACGGTGTCGACCGTCGCCGATTCCGACGCCGAAGGGACCCTTTTTTCCCTATATCCATCCTCCTCCTTTTCGGCATGTACAACAGCAAGAGGAGGAAGGGGAGGACTGGGAGGGGTCTGAAGACCCTCTCACAGCTCAATGTGAGTATGACCCGGACTGGGCTGAGGAGCTGGGGGACGCCAGTGGTCTGGACACCTCTCCAAACCTTGGCATGATGTCTCCTCCTACCGTGGCTACGGAGGAGGGCGCTAGTTTTTCTGTGGTGTTGCGTAGGGCTGCTGAGGCACTCCTCCTTCAGCTACCTACTGTGGCCGTCGGGACTAACCTCCTGACAGAAGTGCTTCAACCAGCAGTTTCCTCTGCGGAGCCGCTGCTGCCCTTTAATGAACACTTTCTGACGTTCTTCTGGGCTCCTGGTCCAAGCCCAGCACAGGGGCTCCTGTGGACAGGAACGTGGCCCGACACCATCGCCCAGCCCCGGGCGACCCCCTTTTCCTCTCTCAACACCCCACCCCTGAGAGCTTGGTTGTCCAAGCGCATTCCCTTCTGCACCCCTGGATAGGGAATCCAAGAGGCTGGAACAGTACGGAAAGATTTTTTCTTCCGCCAGCCTAGTGCTGCGTTCTGTGAACACTGCATGCCTCTTGGGCCGTTATTCGCACTCCTTGTGGGCTATGGTAGCGCAGGTGCTGCCTAGCTGTCCGGAGGAGGCCCGGACGGCACTCACCCAGGCTGTTGCTGAGGGGAGAGATGCAGCCAAGTTCACAATCCGTTGTGGCCTTGACACTGCCGACTCGCTAGGCAGGGCGATTTCCACGACAGAGGCGCTCCGCCGCCACGCCTGGCTGAGGACAACTGGCTTTTCGGGGGATGTCCAAAACACTTTAATGGACATGCCCTTCGATGGCATTCGCCTCTTTGGCAACAAGGCAGACAGTGCTTTGGAGCGCTTTAAGGACTCACGGGCTACGGCTAAGTCCTTGGGCCTTTCGGCCACGCGCCCTCCTCACCCCTCTGCCTTTCGCACCTTTTGTGCTCGCGGAAGGGGCAACCCACCGCGTTCGCAACAGAGCCACAGGCCGGTGCAACAGTCCACGCGCGGACGTGGGAATCTCTTCGGCAGTTCAGGGGCCAGCGGCCGGGTCAGTCCACCTCCACCCCCGCCACCACTGCCTCCAAACCTTCCTAGTCCCACCTTTCAGGCCCATCAAACGCCAGTGGGTGGCAGGCTTCGCCATCACCTCCCCCACTGGCGCACCATCACGTCGGACAGGTGGGTTTTGCAAATAGTCCGAAGGGGCTACTCCCTCCCCTTCGAGACTACCCCTCCAGCCATGCCACCTCAGTACCACCGCGTGTCGGGGGATCACTTGGCACTTCTCCCGCAGGAAGTTGCGGCCCTCTTGGCCAAGGGGGCCATAGAGCGCGTTCCGACGCCAGAAGTAGGTCGTGGTTGTTATTCCCACTACTTTCTGATTCCAAAGATGGGCAAGGGCCTGCGTCCTATCTTGGACCTTCGGGACGTCAATCTCTTCCTCCGGAAGGAGAAGTTCAAGATGCTCACACTTGCTCAGGTCTTGTCTGCCCTAGACCCACAAGACTGGCTGGTAGCGTTGGACTTGCAGGACGCTTACTTTCATATTCCCATCCTGCCGGCCCACCGGCGTTACCTACGGTTCACAGTAGGCCACGAGCATTTTCAGTTCACCGTGCTCCCCTTTTGCCTTACCAGCGCCCCTCGGGTATTCACGAAAGTGATGGCGGTGGTCGCAGCTCATCTGCGCAGATCAGGGGTTTCAGTCTTCCCCTATCTCGACGACTGGTTGTTGAAGGCGGGCTCGCCCCAGGCAGTCGTCTCCCACCTCCAGACTACGGCCAACCTCCTGCATTTGCTGGGGTTCTCCATCAACGTGCCGAAGTCACACCTGATCCAGTCTCAAAAGCTCCTCTTCATCGGAGCGGTTCTGGACACGGCGCAGTTTTGGGTTTATCCTCCCGAACAGCGAGTCCGGGATATTCGGGCTATGATTCCGATCTTCCAGCCCTTATCCTGGGTTTCGGTCAGGATGACCCTGAGGCTGCTGGGCCTCATGGCCTCCTGCATCCTGCTGATCAATCATGCCAGGTGGCATATGCGGGCTCTGCAGTGGGACCTGAAGTTCCAGTGGGCGCAGCATCAGGGAAACCTGTCCGAGTACGTCCAGATCTCGGAGGGCACTGCACACCTCTTGCAGTGGTGGCTCACGGACCAACATTGGGTCAGCGGCAAATATCTCTCTCTTCCCCAACCGGAGCACACAGTGGTGACGGACGCGTCCCTCCTGGGATGGGGCGGCCACATGGGAGAGGCGGAGATCAGAGGCCTCTGGTCTCCGGCGGAGTCCAGGCTCCATATCAACCTTCTGGAGCTTCGGGCGATCCGACTTGCACTCAAGGCATTCCTCCTCTCTGTCAAGGGGAGAGTGGTGCAGGTGGTGACAACACCACCGCCATGTGGTACTGCAACAAACAGGGCGGGGTGGGGTCGTGGACCCTATGTCAGGAGGCTCTGTGCCTCTGGACATGGCTGGAACATCAGGGCATTTCCCTGATGGTTCAACACCTGGCAGGTTCCCTGAACGCCAGGGCGGACGAACTCAGCCGCAGGTGCATAATGGATCACGAATGGCGTCTTCACTCGGACGTGGCGCAAGGTCTCTTTCAACAGTGGGGAGAGCCTTGGTTAGATCTATTCGCCACCGAAGAGAACGCGCAATGTCAGCAGTTCTGCGCGTTGGAATTTCCAAGGCGGCACTCGCTCGGCGACGCTTTTCATCGCGAGTGGAGTTGCGGTCTCTTGTACGCCTTTCCGCCTATACCACTTCTACCCAGAGTGCTGAAGAAAATCAGACGCGACTGGGCCCAAGTTATTCTTGTGGCTCCGGACTGGGCTCGAAGAGTTTGGTATCCCGAGCTACTCACTATGAGCATGCATCCCCTGATCCGACTGCCTCTTCGGGAGGATCTTCTGTCGCAGCAGCAGGGGACGGTTCTCCACCCGAAGCTGTCCAGCCTCCACCTCCTTGCGTGGAGATTGAGCGGCGACAGCTGATTCCATTTGACTTGCCTCCTGAAGTCTGTGATGTCATTCTGGCAGCCAGGCGTCCCTCCACTAAATCGGTATACGCCTGCAGGTGGAACAAGTTTGTGGCATGGTGCACAGCAAAGGCTGTGGATCCCCTTTCTGCCCCTCTTTCTGAGGTCCTAGCAGGGCTCTGCTCTGGGCACTATCCAGGGCTACCTTTCTGCAATTTTGGCCTTTCTCAGGCTACCTGGTCAGCCCTCTCTTTTCAAGTCCCCTGTCGTGAATAGATTCCTCAAAGGCATTACTCACCTTTTCCCTCCTATTCCGTTTGTGATGCCACAGTGGGACTTGAACCTGGTTCTTACTTATTTGATGTGCGCTCCCTTTGAGCCGCTTCACAACTGTCCTCTTCGTCTCTTGACTTACAACTGTCCTCTTCGTCTCTTGACTTTGAAGACTGCTTTCCTGGTTGCCATCACCTCCGCTAGGCGCGTGAGTGAGCTCCAGGCTCTTTCCTGTAAACCTCCTTTTCTATCTGTTCATCCGGACAAGGTTGTTCTACGCACACGTCCATCCTTTTTGCCAAAGGTTGTCACTGCCTTCCATATTGGGCAATCTATCATCTTGCCCACTTTCTTTCCGCCTCCGCACCCTTCCAGAGAGGAAGAGAGGCTCCACCGTCTGGACCCAAAACGTGCGATCTCATTTTACCTCAACCGCACACACCAGTTCCGGGTGACCAGCTCTTTGTTGGCTACGTAGGCGCCAAGAAAGGCCGGGCTGTACACAAGAGGACTATCTCCCGCTGGGTCGTCTTGTGTATAAAAGCCTGCTATTCTCTGGCTAAGAAGGAGCCTCCGGTGGGGCTTCGCGCCCATTCTACCAGGGCAACAGCGGCTACTGCATTGGGACGTGGTGTCCCCCTGCAAGACATTTGTCAGGAAGCCATGTGGGTCTCGCTGCACACTTTTTCTAAGCATTATTGCCTTGACAGCGAAGTCCAGGGAGACGGCTTCTTTGGCCGTTCTGTTCTCCGTGACTTTCTGGTGTGATCTTGGTTCGCAGACCCACCACCGGGGTTGGTATTGCTGGGGTATCTATTCTAAGGTAAGGAATCTATCACTACGTGTTTCTTTCAGATGAACAAGTTACTTACCTTCGGTAACGATATATCTGTAAGAAACAGTAGTGATAGATTCCTTACCGCCCCACCAATCCTCCCCGTTCTGCGAACTGATTTCTAGGGTTACGGTCATCCCTTTCAGGGCCCTAGTTTCAATGCACCAGTGGTCAGTATCTTGCATGGCTCTGCGTTCCTGGCGCGGAAAGTCGTGTACAGAACTGACGTCAGCGCGCGAGGGCGGCGTCTAAGTAGCGCCTGCGACGTCATCTCGGCGATCACAACGCCTACGACGCCACCTTCCGACGCTCAGGGGTACTGCTGACAAAAACTTTCCGGATCCAGACTGACGCCTGGGGGATATTCTAAGGTAAGGAATCTATCCACTACTAATGTTTCTTACAGATATATCGTTACCGAAGGTAAGTAACTTGTTCGACGGTCCTTTAAATCATTTTACATTTACCAGACCAGCCATCATTGTTCAAATCACCTGTTGTAATGAGGTGTCTAAAAGGTTTGACTCGTTTGTTTCCTCCTAAACCCTTTGTGAAGCCACAGTGGAAAATTAAATTGGTCCTTACTTTCCTCATGTGCACTCTATTCTAACCAGTGCACAACTGTGTACTACCTCTCCTGACTGAAGACTGTCTTTCTAGTCATGGTGACTTCGGCTTGTTGCATGAATGAACTCCAAGCTTTCTTTTTTGCAACCACCTTACACCACCTTTTTCTCATAAAAAATTGCGTTGATGACCAAGGAGGTCTTTTTGCCAGAAGTTGTCTGGTTTCCACATAAGGCAATTCATCATTCTCCCAACACTTTTTGCTCTGCCTCAGCCATCAACAGAGGAGAGATTCCATTGGCTGGACCCCAAAAGAGCTTTAAGCTTTTGCATTGATCACACCAAAGACCATCAGGTGGATTATCAGCTCTTTGTGAGATTATATGAGACAAAGAATGGCAAGGCGACGCATAAAAGGACCTTGTCAAGGTAGATAGTCCTCTGCATTAAGACCTGCTACACACTGACCAAAAAGCAGCCTCCGAATGGGTTAGGGTCCATTCGCTCAGGGCCAAGGCTGCTACCGCTGCATTCACGCGGAGTGCCTGTCCATGGCATCTTTCAGGCCGTGATGTGGGTGTCAGTACACATGCTTCATGAAGCACTACAGCATTGACAGCCAGGTCCAATGGGGAAGGTCATTTTGCCTGTTCATTCCTGCAGGACGTTTTTGCTATGAGCCATTCTACAGACACAGCACTTTGGGAGGTACAACTTTCTATTCTAAAGGTGATTAATCTGCTATAAATATCCATCAGAACAAGTTACCTTTGGTAAGGCTCTTTCTGGTGGATACTCTAACCACAGATTCCTCACCACTCATCACCTCCTTGTTCTGTGGGATCATCTATGTTTTCCATTGAAAAAGGTCCAAAACTAGAGATCTGCATTCTGATTATTGTTGTGCTCCGCGTCCGAGGGCTTGAACAGAGTTAAAGAAACTGATGTTGACCCTCAAGGGTGGCCCTTATATGTGGCTCCATCCTCACTTCCATGGCAGAACGAAGTCCACGCAGGGCGCCACCTACCGGTGCTTGGGAGCAAAGCTGATATTAATCTTCCAGATCCAGTCTGATGCCTCTGGGTATTCTAAAGGCAAAGAATATGTTGTTACATGGAGCATCCACCAGAAAGAGAGTTACCAAAGGTAAGTAACAAGTTCTTCCAGTACAATACCAATAGCAGGAGAACGTGCAATTATCATGTGACTGTACTGTCTATAACATTTACAGAAACATACTTTTTTATAGTCCATAATTGAATTAAATTTTAAGTTTGTATCTTTTAAACCAGTTTTGAATTTCCAATGTTTAAATATATTGCTGCGTATCTGCACTCTCAAAGAAAGGATGGATTCCTGTTGGAATCTCCTGGTCCGTTTTACGGTTTTGAGAGTTCAATGTCATGCATCTTTCTTTTACCACACCAATGTATTTGCAGATGAAGCTGTTGCAGATGACCGTTCATCAGCAACGGAATACATTTTATGGTAACCTGACCTAGCTCCCCATACTTCAGTGGTGGCAGAGACCCTCCAAGACACTAGTGGAGAGTTATCCAGAACCTACAGACCAGAGATGGCTAAGATAATTGAAGTGTGCTTGCAGAGTTGGAGAATGATCCTGGGGTACTTAACGATCTCAATTTAACGTCCCCTCAAGAGGTTGCTTCATGTCAACCATTTAGAATTGAGAGCAGCGAGACCTGCATTGAAAGCTTGCCTTCTACCGACACAACGAAAACAAGGCCAAAAAGATCAGCTTGTCTCCGTAGGCTGAAGACAAATTAATTGGTATGCCAGCAGCTCATCTCTCGGAAGAAATACAAAATGATGGCAGATTGCCTATGCCGATTGATTTCCCAGAACACATTGGAACATTTTAAGGAGATGATGGTACATAATTTTCCAACCTGGGATGAGCCAAACGTCTCCTTACGATACGTGCCAACAGGAAATGTCTGGAGCTTTGCTCAGTGAAACCTTGTTTATTAAATTCAGTGTCCTGGGCCTTTGATCTTCATTTTTGATCCTTGTTTTCCCCCTGATGCAGAGAATTCTTCAAACGTTAAGGCATCTGAAAGCTCCTGTGAGCCTTATTGCTTCAGACTGGCTCCATATCCCGACCTTTTTAAGCTCAGTTTTTACAACTGTGGCCCATTCCCCTAGTAGACAACCTTCTCTAACAGCACAGAAGTCATTTTATTCACCCTAATACGGAGATGCTCAGCCTTCAAGGCTGAAACTGTTCCCTCACTCTCTCTATGCATGAATTACAGCAGTGAAGTTTTGGCTACACATCCATTGATAACATTTGATTCCAGTATTGTGAATTGTCATACCATTGTGACCCAATAATTCATTGCATTAATTTAAAACTGAGGTTCTACTTGTGTACATCCTTTCAATTAGTGTTTTCTCTTGCAGAGAGAGATCTCAACGAACAGATAGTAAATGGATGCCAGACCAATCTTCTCTTTTTAAGGCACAAGTTGTGACCAGATTCTTAAAGGGTCTTCAAAACAACTGTTGGCCTACTCTTTCTAGAGTGTCTATGTGACCTCTTAATCTGGTTCTGAACTTCTGCATGGAACTCTATTAACCTCCATTATTTCTAACAGAAGGAGGGTTTTTCTTTGAAAAGGCTCCCTTGATTTTCTCAAGCTTGTGCTTATGCACCTGTGCCCAGTGAGTGGTACAGAGACTCAGGAGGACTTCAGCATTTCCAGCACCCCCACAATGACTTGTTGCTCTCTGCTGATAAAGGAATTAATCCAGAAACACATGTCTAGAGTTGCACGGCACAGGCTGCACCAACAAGGGAAAAACAATTGAAGACTACATCTGAAAGAGACACGTTAGTGACAGATTCCTTACCTTAGAATATCCCCAGGCGTCAGGCTGGATCCGGAAAGTTTTTGCGTAGCAGTACCCTTGCGCGTCGGTAGGCGGCGTCGTGCGGCTCCGCGTCCGTCGTCGGCGTCGTGATCGCCGGGATGACGTCGCGGGCAGTACTTAGACGCCGCCCCTGCGCGCTGACGTCAGTTCTTCTTTTTTCCGCGCCAGTAAGCTCAGATCCGGGAAGAGCAGTGCCCTAGTCAATTTTTGTCTAAATTTTGGGTGATTTTTTCACTGTTTCTTTTCGAGTCATCTCGACTCCTAGGTGTCGGTAGGGATGCCCGGCTTCAAGCCATGCGACATCTGTGGTCGAATGATGTCGATCACAGACCCGCACTTAGAGTGTCACTGTCTCGGCCGAGACCACGACCCTGACTGCCGGGCCTTACACCCGAAGGCTTTGCGAGAGCGGTCTCGAAAGCTCCTCGAGGTCCGGCCGTCGGCTCCGCGCCGCACCAAGCCCCGGTCCCGTGAGAGGTCGAGGGGCCGGTCGCGGAGCCCCCGCCGGTCGTCGGAGTCCAAGTCTTCGCACTCCTCATAAGTCGAAGCACAAAAAGTCTAAGAAGCATCATCGCTCTAAGACTTCGCCTCGCCGGTCTCGCAACTCGGCTGAGGCCCCTGTTGGCACCGTCCCCGCCCCCGCGGCCCCGGACGTGCCTGTGGAGCCGCCCCCGCATTACCCGTCCTTTCCGGGTTCGGGGGCGACTCCGGCCCAAATACAGGAATTCCTGTCGGCCATGGCCCGCCTCTTCGGGCCTCAAGGTCCCTCCGGTGCGCCTTCGGGCACCGCGGGCCCTGATGGGGTTGCTCCGTCGTCGCCCGTCCCTCCAGCCTTGATCCCGGCCTCGGCTCCGGCCCCGGCCTCGATCCCGGCTCCGGTGGTACCGCAACCCCGATCGACGCCGGTTGACCTAACCACGCCTCCGCCGGCGCCGATGTTCCCGGTGCCGTTCCTGACGCCGCCCGGGGCTCCGGGCGGCGTCGTTCCCCGGTTCTCTCCGGTTCCAGACATGGAGCCGGACCGACGTTGCTCGACGCCGGCGCCAATGAGACCTTGGGTCCCAGATGTCCCTCCTCCTCCATATTTTGAGCCAGAGGAGGACCAGGAGAGCTGGGAGGGGTCGGAAGACCCTCTCACACAGCAGTGTGAGTATGATCAGGACTGGGCAGAGGAACTTGGGTATGCCAGTGGTCTGGACACTTCTCCTGACTCTGGCATGCTGTCTCCTCCTTCCGTGGCTACGGAGGAGGGAGCAAATTTCGCAACGGTGTTGCGTAGAGCAGCTGGAGCCTTGCACCTCCAATTGCCTACTGTGGCTGTCAGGACTAACCTCCTGACGGAAGTGCTTCAGCCGGCAGCTACCTCCTCGGAGCCATTGCTGCCGTTTAATGATGCACTGTCTGACGTTCTTTTGGGCACCTGGTCCAAGCCCACCACAGGGGCTCCTGTGGATAGGAAGGTGGCCCGACGCCATCGCCCTGCTCCGGGCGACCCCTTGTTTCTCTCTCAACATCCCACCCCCGAGAGCTTGGTTGTCCAAGCCTCTGCCTCCCAAACCGCCTTCCCTACCGCCCCTCCGGATAGGGAATCCAAACGCCTGGACCAATTTGGGAAGAAGGCCTTTTCTTCCTCCAGTGCTGGCTTGCGGTCCGTCAACACCGCTTGCCTTTTGGGCCGATATTCTCACTCTGTGTGATTCGGTGGCGGCCGTTTTGCCCCAGTGTTCTGAGGAGGTCCAGACACTGCTTACCCGCACCATTGCGGAAGGTAGGGATGCGGCAAAGTACACCATACGTTGTGGCCTTGATACCGCCGACTCGCTGGGCAGATCGCTTGCAACGACGGTGGCGCTGCGTCGCCACGCCTGGTTGAGAACAACTGGTTTCTCGGGTGATGTCCAGAATACACTCATGGACATGCCCTTTGATGGAGTCGGTATTTTTGGTTCCAAAGCAGACCATGCGATGGAGCGTTTTAAGGACTCACGAGCTACTGCCAAGTCCCTGTGCCTTTCTGTTGTGCGCCCTCCGCTAACCTCTGCTTTTCGCCCCTTTCGTGGCCACGGAAGGGGGGCCCAGTCACGTCCGCTGCCCAGCCACCGGCCCGCGCAGCAAGCGTCTTCGCGTGGCCGAGGACGTGGCTCCCGCCGTGGCGGGTCGGGCAACCAGCGTGCGGGTCAGGCCACCAACTCCGCCCCGTCCGCGGCCTCCAAGCCCTCCTAGTCCTTCCTTTCAGGTGCACAGCACGCCAGTAGGGGGCACGGTCCGCCATCACCTTCACCACTGGCGTGCCATCACCTCGGACAGGTGGGTCTTGGACATTGTCCGAAGAGGCTACTCCCTCCCCTTCGAGACCACCCCCCAGCCATGCCACCTCAATTCCACCGCATGTCAGGGGATCACTTGGTGCTTCTGCAGAAGGAAGTCACGGCCCTCTTGGCCAAGAGGGCCATCGAGCATGTTCCGACCCCAGAAGTAGGACGTGGTTGCTACTCCCACTACTTTCTGGTGCCCAAAAGGACAAGGAGGACATGCGTCCTATCTTAGACCTCCGGAACGTCAATCGCTTCCTCCGGAAGGAAAAGTTCAAGATGCTCACCCTAGCTCAGGTCTTGACTGCCCTCGACCCTGGAGACTGGTTGGTAGCGTTGGACTTGCAGTACGCTTATTTTCACATCCTCGTCCTGCCGGCCCACCGGCGTTACCTGCGGTTCACGGTAGGCCTCGAGCATTTTCAGTTCACCGTGCTCCCTTTGGCCTTACAAGTGCCCCTCGGGTGTTCACGAAAGTGATGGCGGTGGTCGCAGCTCATCTGCGCCGGGCAGGGGTTCCAGTCTTCCCCTACCTCGACGACTGGCTGCTGAAGGCGGGCTCGTCCCAGGCAGTCGTCTCCCACCTCCAGACTACGGCCGAACTCCTGCACTCGCTGGGGTTCTCCATCAATGTGCCGAAGTCGCATCTGATTCCTTCTCCACAGCTCCTTTTCATCGGAGCAGTCTGGACACGACGCAGTTTCGGGCCTATCCTCCCGAACGGCGAGTCCGGGATATTCAGGCTATGATTCCGATCTTTCAGCCTTTATCCTGGGTTTCGGTACGGATGACCCTGAGGCTGCTGGGCCTCATGGCCTCCTGCATCCTGCTGGTCGATCATGCCAGATGGCATATGCGGGCTCTGCAGTGGGACCTGAAGTTCTAGTGGGCGCAGCACCAGGGCAACCTGTCCGATCACGTCCAGATCTCGGAGGGGACTGCAAAACAGTTGCAGTGGTGGCTCTCGAACCGGCAATGGGTCATGGGCAGATCCCTCTCCCTTCCCCAGCCAGAGCACACAGTTGTGACGGACGCGTCCCTTCTGGGATGGGGCGGTCACATGGGAGAGGCAGAGATCAGAGGCCTCTGGTCTCCGGCGGAGTCCCGGCTCCATATCAACCTTCTGGAGCTCCGGGCGATCCGACTTGCACTCAAGGCATTCCTTCCCTCTGTCAAAGGGAAGGTAGTGCAGGTGTTCACCGACAACACCACCGCCATGTGGTACTGCAACAAACAAGGCGGGGTGGGGTCATGGACCCTCTGTCAGGAGGCTCTGCGCCTCTGGACATGGCTGGAACATCAGGGCATGTTCCTGATGGTTCAACACCTGGCAGGTTCCCTGAACGCCAGGGCGGATGAACTCAGCCGCAGGTGCATGATGGATCACGAATGGCGTCTTCACTCGGAAGTGGCGCAAGGACTCTTTCTGCAGTGTGGAGAGCCTTGGTTAGATCTATTCGCCACCGAAGAGAACGCGCAATGTCATCAGTTCTGCGCGTTGGAATTTCCAAGGCGGACCTCGCTCGGCGGCGCTTTTCGTCGCGAGTGGAGTTGCGGTCTGTTGTACGCCTTTCCGCCTATACCACTTCTACCCAGAGTGTTGAAGAAGATTCGGCGCGACCGGGCCCAAGTCATCCTTGTGGCTCCGGACTGGGCTCGAAGAGTTTGGTATCCCGAGCTACTCAGTATGAGCGTCGATCCCCCGATCCGTCTGCCTCTTCGGGAGGATCTTCTGTCGCAGCAGCAGGGGACGGTCCTCCACCCGAACCTGTCCAGCCTCCACCTGCTTGCGTGGAGATTGAGCGGCGGCAGTTGATTCCTTTCGACTTGCCTCCCGAAGTTTGTGATGTAATTCTGGCAGCCAGGCGTCCCTCCACTAAGGTGGTATACGCCTGCAGGTGGAACAAGTTTGTGGCATAGTGCACAGCAAAGGCTGTGAATCCCCTCTCTGCCCCTCTTTCTGAGGTTCTTCTGTTCCTTCTTTCCCTGGCCCAACAGGGTTCTGCCCTGAGTACCATCAAGGGCTATCTTTGTGCCATCTCGGCCTTCCTCAGGCTTCCTGATCAGCCCTCCCTTTTCAAGTCCCCTGTTGTTAACAGGTTCCTAAAAGGCATTACACACCTCTTCCCTCCTGTTTCGTTTGTGATGCCTCAGTGGGACTTGAACTTGGTTCTTACCTTTCTCATGTGCGCTCCCTTTGAGCCTCTACATAACTGTCCTCTTCGTCTTCTGACTCTGAAGACAGCCTTTCTGGTGGCCATCACCTCCGCTCGGCGGGTGAGTGAGCTCCAGGCTCTATCATGCAAACCTCCCTTTCTGTCTGTCCATCCAGACAAGGTTGTTCTTAGGACGCGTCCGTCCTTCTTGCCAAAGGTGGTTACTGCCTTCCACATTGGGCAGACCATCAGTTTGCCCACCTTCTTTCCGCCTCCGCATCCTTCCAGAGAGGAAGAGAGGCTCCACCGTCTGGACCCAAAACGTGCGCTTTCCTTTTATATCAACCGCACACAACACTTCCGGGTGGATGACCAGCTCTTTGTTGGCTACGTGGGCGCCAAAAAGGTCGGGCGGTGCACAAGAGAACCATCTCCCGCTGGGTAACCTTGTGTATCAAAGCCTGCTATTCTTTGGCTAAGAAGGAGCCTCCTGTTGGGCTGCGTGCCCATTCCACCAGGGCAACAGCTGCTACCACGGCTTTAGGCCGCGGTGTTCCGCTGCAGGATATCTGTCCGGCAGCTACGTGGGCCTCGCTGCACACATTTACAAAGCATTACTGCCTTGACAGTCCGGTCCGGAGGGACGGCTTCTTTGGCCGTTCTGTCCTCCGGGACTTCCTTGTCTGATCTTTGTTCGCAGACCCACCACCGGGGTTGGTATTGCTGGGGTATCTATTCTAAGGTAAGGAATCTGTCACTAACGTGTCTCTTTCAGATGCACAAGTTACTAACTTGTGTAACGATATATCTGTAAGAGACAGTAGTTGGTGACAGATTCCTACCGCCCACCCATCCTCCCCGTTCTGCGAACTGATTTCTAGGGTTAAGGACATCCCTTTCAGGGCCCTAGTATTTTTCAGACACCTATGTCAGCTTCTTGCATGGCTCTGCGTTCCTGGCGCGGAAAGTCGTGTACAGAACTGACGTCAGCACGCAGGGGCGGCGTCTAAGTACTGCCTGCGACGTCATCCCGGCGAACACGACGCCGACGAAGGGCGCGGAGCCGCACGACGCCGCCTACCGACGCGCAAGGGTACTGCTACGCAAAAACTTTCCGGATCCAGCCTGACGCCTGGGGATATTCTAAGGTAAGGAATCTGTCACCAACTACTGTCTCTTACAGATATATTGTTACACAAGTTAGTAACTTGTGCTACTGAAGTGTTATCATGCACTGCATTTACTATGATGCATTGGGGCAAATTGAGGGCTAGGATGAGGCAGTGTGCTCCCACCCTCCATCCATTATTTTCTAATGTGAGAAAGTGCCCTCTTTCTGCATGGTTGCCCCCACTTTTTGCTGAATTGCTGATGTGCTTTGACTGAGTGTGCCCTGGGCTCCTGCTAATCAGGTACCCAGGGCCTATGTTCTTTCCCTAAAACTGCATTGAAGCCTAAACCCAATTGGCATCTCTGGCCACAGGTCAGCCCCTGGTAAATGGTACCACAGGTACCCAGGGCACTGTGACCAGAGAAGGCCTCTAAGGGCTGCAGCACTTATTGTGCCACCCTTAGAGGTCCTGTACCTTCACACTCACACACTGCCTTTGCAGGCTGCGTGTTTTGGTCCAGAACAAGGTGAAGAGTCGACATGGCACACATCCCTGTGTGCCATGCCTACAACCCACTGCCCTAGCATAGGTCAGTCACCCCTCTAGCTGGGTGCACTATACCAGTGGTGAGGGTACAGGTGCATGAGCCCTGTACCCCTACAGTGTCTAAGTCCATTCTTAGACATTGTAAGTGCAGTGCTGCCATTAAGAGTATATGGTGCTGGGAGTTTGTCATTACGAACTCCACAGCACCATAATGGCTACACTAAAAACTGAGAAGTTTGGTATCAAATGTCTCAGCACATTAAACCCACACTGATGCCAGTGTGGGATTTAATGAAAAATGCACACAGAGGAGGGCATCTTAGAGATGCCCCCTGAAAACTAACCTACCACTAGTGTCCAGGCTGCTTTCAGCTGCCACTACCAGACATGTTTCTGGACCCTTTGTCTGAGAGCCTGCTGCTCTTGGGGGCCTGAAACAATGCACATCCTGGGACGATGTCCCAAGCCTCCTCCCCCAGGATGTGCAGGGGTCACGAAGGGGAAGCTTCAAAGGCTTGCCGCCTTTGTGAGCTCCCCCAGGCCACTTGCTGCTTTCAGCAACTGGTCCCCACTGGTTCTGAGCCCGAGCTTGAGTGGGCAAACACCACAAGGAGGTCCCCCCGGTGATCCTGACCCGAGATCCTGCGACCCCCTGACCTGCCTCAAACCTCCAGCCGACGCCTGCAGCCTAAATCCGGAAAGTCCCCCCAACCGCGACCAGGAGCTGGTAAGAAGATCCGACCCTAAAAGGCACCCCTGCACCCGACGCCCCACGGCCTTGGGTGGCCAAACAGACGGTGCCTAGCCAACCCCCAAGATCCCAACTTACCTCTCGAAGTGGTTGTCTCACCCAGAAGACCTTCGTCCCTGAGCCTGCAGTGCCTTTGCAAACCGGAGGTTCCCCATTGCAAACAGGGCGCCCGACGTCAAAACAGCACCCTGCCGCCCCAGTGCCGCTGAGGGTGCACCTTTGGTGCTACTTTGTTTCCCCATTTGCCCTAAGCTAAACTCCAGGAGCTTTGCTCCCACAACCAAGTGGCCTGCTCGTCAGCAGCCACCAACCGGAGGCCCCCTATCCCCCATTGGATAACATTGGGCCTCAGCACCCGGCCGCCCTAGTGCCGCTGAGGGTGTAACGAGAGTGCATTCCTGTCCCTGGGGGACCCCTGAGTCTACCCCCAGAACCTCAACTCCCACTACCGAATACTTACCCTAAAACCGATAACACTATTTTCCTCCATAGGATAACATTGACTGTTTTTCTTGGAAAAAGTTTCTAAGTGTGGAGTTTGAAAACCTAAAGAAATTTTTAAAATCGTACTATTTAACAAAAACGCTTTTACTCATCTGTTTACAGGTAATGTCCCAGTGTAGTATCCAGGTATACTACACTGAGTAAGAAAAGTAATCTATAAAGTAACTTACCTGGTATTTTACTGAAAAGCCCATTCAAGTCTATGTACTGGATGTCAAGTCAGCTGGATAACTTACGACCGGTCTCGCTCTTGCCATATTTTGCTAAAATAGCAGAAAAAGTGGTCAACACTCAACTGATAACGCAGATCTGAAAGAGACACGTTAGTGACAGATTCCTCACCTTAGAATATCCCCAGGCGTCAGGCTGGATCCGGAAAGTTTTTTGCGTAGCAGTACCCTTGCGCGTCGGTAGGCGGCGTCGTGCGGCTCCGCGTCCGTCGTCGGCGTCGTGATCGCCGGGATGACGTCGCGGGCAGTACTTAGGCGCCGCCCCTGCGCGCTGACGTCAGTTCTTCTTTTCCGCGCCAGTAAGCGCAGATCCGGGAAGAGCAGTGCCCTAGTCACTTTTTGACTATCTTTTTGTGAAATTTTTCACTGTTCTCTTCAACGAGTCTTCACGACTCCTAAGGTGTCGTAGGGATGCCCGGCTTTAAGCCCTGCGAGGAATGTGGTCGTATGATGTCCATCACGGACCCCCACCTCGAGTGTCTCTTCTGTCTCGGCCACGACACGAAGTCGTGCCCTGACTGCCGGAAACTTCATCCGAAGGCTTTGCGAGAGCGGTCTCGAAAGCTCCTTGAAGTCCGGCAGTCGGCTCCGCGCCGCAGCAAGCCCCGGTCCCGGGAGAGGTCGAGGGGCCGGACGCGGAGTCCCCGCCGTTCGTCGGAATCCAAGTCTTCGCGCTCCTCCGGTAAGTCGAAGCACAAGAAGTCTAAGCGGCGTCATCGCTCTAAGACTTCGCCTCGCCGGTCGCGCGACTCGGCTGCGGTCCCTGTCGGCACCGTCCCCGCGGCCCCGGACGTGCCTGTCGAGTTGCCCCCGCATTACCCGTCCTACCCGGGTTCGGGGGCGACTCCGGCCGAAATACAGAAATTCCTGTCGGCCATGGCCCGCCTCTTCGGGCCTCAAGGTCCCTCCGGTGCGCCTTCGGGCCCCGCGGGCCCTGATGGGGTTGCTCCGGCGTCGCTGTCGACTCCGGTCCCGGCGTCGCCTGTCCCACCAGCCTTCGTCCCGGCCTCGGCTCCGGCCCCGGCCTCGACCCCGGTTCCGGTGGTGCCGCAACCCCCATCGACGCCGGTTGACCTAACCACGCCTCCGCCGACGCCGATGTCCCCGGTGCCGTTTCCGACGCCGTCCGGGGCTCCGGGCGGCGTCGTTCCCCGGTTCTCCCCGGGTCCGGACATGGAGCCGGACCGGCGTCGCCCGACGCCGGTTCCGGCGCCCGATGAGGCCTTGGGTCCCTTATGTCCCTCCTCCTCCATCTTTTCAACCTGAGGAGGACCAGGAGAGCTGGGAGGGGTCTGACGACCCTCTCACACAACAGTGCGAGTTTGACCCGGACTGGGTTGAGGAACTTGGGGATGCCAGTGGGCTGGATACCTCCCCCGACTCTGGCATGCTGTCTCCTCCCGTGGCAACGGAGGAGGGGGCTAATTTTGCAACTGTGTTGCGTAGAGCTGCTGGAGCCTTAAATCTCCAGTTGCCTACAGTGGCCGTCAGGACTAACCTCCTGACTGAAGTGCTTCAGCCGGCGGCCTCCTCTTCGGAGCCTGTGCTGCCGTTCAACGATGCACTCACTGACGTTCTTTTGGGTGCCTGGTCCAAACCCACCACAGGGGCTCCTGTGGATAGGAACGTGGCCCGACGCCATCGCCCGGCTCCGGGCGACCCCCTGTTTCTCTCCCAACACCCCACCCCTGAGAGCTTGGTTGTCCAAGCCTCTGCCTCCCAAACAGCCTTCCCTACCGCCCCTCCGGATAGGGAATCCAAGCGCCTGGATCACTTTGGGAAGAAGGCTTTCTCTTCCTCCAGTGCTGGCTTGCGGTCTGTTAATACCGCTTGCCTCTTGGGCCGATACACCCACTCCCTGTGGGATTCGGTGGCTGATGTTTTGCCGCAGTGTTCTGAGGAGGTCCAGACACTGCTTACCCGCGCTATTGCGGAAGGGCGTGATGCGGCTAAATATACCATCCGCTGTGGCCTTGATACCGCCGACTCGCTGGGCAGATCGCTTGCAACGACGGTGGCGCTGCGTCGCCACGCCTGGCTGAGAACCACTGGTTTTTCAGGGGATGTCCAGAATACTCTCATGGACATGCCCTTTGATGGAGTCGGTCTTTTTGGTTCGAAGGCAGACCATGCGCTGGAGCGTTTCAAGGACTCACGGGCTACTGCTAAGTCCCTGGGCCTTGCTGTTGTGCGCCCTCCGCAAACGTCTGCTTTTCGCCCCTTTCGTGGCCACGGAAGGGGCGCCCAGTCACGTCCACAGCCCGGCCAACGGCCCGCGCAGCAAGCGCCTTCGCGTGGCCGAGGGCGTGGATACCGCCGTGGCGGTTCGGGCAACCAGCGTGCGGGTCAGGCCACCACCTCCAACCCGTCCGCGGCCTCCAAGCCCTCCTAGTCCCTCCTTTCAGGTGCACAGCACGCCAGTCGGGGGCAGGGTCCGCCATCACCTTCACCACTGGCGTCCCATCACCTCGGACAAGTGGGTCTTGGACATTGTCCGAAGGGGCTACTCCCTCCCCTTCAAGACCACCCCCCAGCCATGCCACCTCAATTCCACCGCATGTCAGGGGATCACTTGGTGCTTCTACAGAAGGAAGTCACGGCCCTCTTGGCCAAGAGGGCCATCGAGCATGTTCCGACCCCAGAAGTAGGGCGTGGTTGCTACTCCCACTACTTTCTGGTGCCCAAAAGGACAAGGAGGACATGCGTCCTATCTTGGACCTCCGGAACGTCAATCGCTTCCTCCGGAAGGAGAAGTTCAAGATGCTCACCCTAGCTCAGGTCTTGACTGCCCTCGACCCCGGAGACTGGTTGGTAGCGTTGGACTTGCAGGACGCCTATTTCCACATCCTCGTCCTGCCGGCCCACCGGCGTTACCTTCGGTTCACG
Organism: Calotriton arnoldi; assembly: GCA_963921515.1. Taxonomy (NCBI): domain Eukaryota; kingdom Metazoa; phylum Chordata; class Amphibia; order Caudata; family Salamandridae; genus Calotriton; species Calotriton arnoldi. Next base: position 609,260 of record CAWUFW010000361.1, on the reverse strand, counting down.
GTAGGCCTCGAGCATTTTCAGTTCACCGTGCTCCCCTTTGGCCTTACCAGTGCCCCTCGGGTGTTCACGAAAGTGATGGCGGTGGTCGCAGCTCATCTGCGCCGGGCAGGGGTTTCAGTCTTCCCCTACCTCGACGACTGGCTGCTGAAGGCGGGCTCGTCCCAGGCAGTTGTCTCCCACCTCCAGACTACGGCCGAACTCCTGCACTCGCTGGGGTTCTCCATCAATGTGCCAAAGTCGCATCTGATTCCTTCTCCACAGCTCCTTTTCATCGGAGCAGTTCTGGACACGACGCAGTTTCGGGCCTATCCTCCCGAACGGCGAGTCCGGGATATTCAGGCTATGATTCCGATCTTTCAGCCCTTATCCTGTGTCAGCCAACGCATCCTGCAGGGAAACGGACCTAGCTATCTACATAGTCTAATGTCCCCCTGTACTCTGACCCGGACCCTGCGGTCCAGGGGGACGGGACAGGTTAAGGTCCCAGTAATCAAAAGAGTGAGAATGGGTGGCCGATCCTTCCACTACCTAGCCGCTAAACACTGGAATGCCCTCCCTCTCGCTCTCCGGATGGAACCATCAGAAAGGCTCTTCCGGAAAAAACTAAAGACTTGGCTCTTCCACATATAGGTTTTCCACTTAGCCTTCTTAGAGTTACTGCTACAGACAGGGCGATCGGCTGCAGCGCGGGGACACACTAGTGAGTCTAACCATGCGCTTTACAAGCTTACCAATTATTATTATTATTATTACTGTATTTACAAAGCATTGCATTTCTCTGCAAAAATACTGTCAAAACAAAGTGCATATACCATTACAATCCATACTGTATTTCAACTGTATATTTACTGCAAAGTACTTATCACTTACCTGTGCCAGGCTTGCTTGGTTCTAGGAAATAAAATAACTAAAAGAATATTTTTATACAAAAACAATTGGCCTGAAGTTCAGTCTTTGAGTGTGTGAATTTCTTTGCTGACTGAGTGTGTACAACAAATGCTTAACACTGTCCTCTGATATTGCCTTACTGCTACCACAAATAGAGAGTGAGGTGCTATCTAACTTTACCTCTGCCTACCTTTGGCGTTCCACTGTACTGAGTACACACTATACCTCACTTTGGTATTGTATATACAGAGCCAGCTTCCTACATCTAACCTCTCAAATTTCTTATGGACAAGGTGCTACAATTAGTGGTGATCATATCTGTGAGAACAGCAGAATAACATCGCCTTTTACTAGATTCTAAGAGTGAAACCATTTTTATTTTACTGAAGGTCATTTTGAACTTTAATCGGTTCCATGTTATTTCTTTTACATTTTGTTTCCTCTCTTCTACTGCCTTTCAATAAAGAGGCAAGTTTGCCCAAGCTACATATCACATACTATCTTAATAAAACTTAAGATTCTAGAGTGGATGATACCATCTTATAGACTTGGTGTCACAGACAAGTTAAAGCTGCTAAGGATCACCAAATGGCTATAACCTTGTTATGTGTTGCCACTCAACATTTCACCCGAAGAGTTTGAGGGCCACTCAGCTAGAGGAATGGTGGCTACCAACTACACCCCAAGGACAGTTCCTATTCAGACAATTTGTCAGGCAGCTACCTGGGCTTCTTTACAGTGCTTAATTGTTTGGATGCAGAAGATTCTCTTTAGATGCGGAGTGTTTAGCTCAGTCCAACTCTGCAGAGTTCTTAATTGAAATCAACCATATGATGGTACTCAGCCATCCTCTTTTTAGAGATGTTTCGGGAGTTGTTGAAATAAGGAATCTGCTGGATCAAGTCTCCATTACAAGAACAAGTAAGGTTTGGTAACATTCTTTATAATGGACATGGAGTTTTCGACAGAATCCATATCACACTCCCCTAATGGAGTGATCGATTTTTCTATACTTGGTTTTACTTTTAGCTCTCCCTGCTGTGTCCTGATCCTCCGAGGGTGTGTGGATACAACAGGTGGAATTGACATCACCAACCCATTTAGAACTGCCATTGAAGGTTCATTGATCCATGGCTGATACTGTACAGACTGGCTACAAAAAGTTCCAGATCCTGTCATGTGTTCAGACTAGGAAGCTGTGGGAGACTCCATATATGACAGAAATACCATTACAAAGCTAAATAAGAAGCTTAGTTTGGAAGTTGAAGTGCATCGCCTGCTCTCAGAAGTGACTCAAGACTTCACCCAAATTAACACATTTATTTCTGGCTACATTCACGAGTTAGTAATAGCAACAGAAATTGGGGGGGGGGTTGATTGCCTAATCTGAAAGAGACACGTTAGTGATAGATTCCTTACCTTAGAATATCCCCAGGCGTCAGACTGGATCCGGAAAGTTTTGCTAGCAGTACCCCTGCGCGCCAATAGGTGGCGTCGTGCGGCTCCGCATCCGTCGCTGGCGTCGTACGCGCCGAGATGACGTCACGGAGACTACTTAGGAGCCACCCATGCGCGCTGACGTCAGTTCTTCCTTTTTCCGTGCCAGAAAGCGCAGATCCGGTTAGAGCACGTACCCTAGTCGCTTTTTGACTATCTCTTTTGAGACTTTTGTCTCCCTTTTTCCAGTTGGTTTCCTGGTGCACGTAGGGATGCCTGGATTTAAGGCTTGTGGGGCCTGCCGTCGCAACATGTCGGTGGCTGACCCCCACGATGTCTGCCTCTACTGCCTGGAGACCGACCACGACTCTCGGTCTTGTCCGGATTGTCGGGCCATGGCCCCAAAGGCCTTGCGGGAGCGGCGCCGGAAACTGCTGGAGGTCCGGCACTTGTCCCCGCGCCGTTCCCGGTCCAGAGGCCGTTCCAGGGAATGCTCGCGGGGCCACAGCCATCGCTCCTCGGGCTCCAGGTCTTCACCCTCGGATTCGGGTAAGAGACGACCTAAAAAGAAGTCGAAGAAGCGTGTTCGCTCTCCGACGTCCCCCGCCGGTCCTCGGATGCGGATGAGGGGACAGGGGCCTTGCCCCTGCGGCTCCTTTGGAGCTCGAGAGTCCCGCGGCCTACCCGCCTTACCCGGTCCGTCGGCGACTCCCGCACAGGTGCAAGAATTTCTTGCTACCACGGACCGCCTTTTTAGGCCTCGGGCTCCCGCCGGCGGATCCAGCTTCGGCGCCACAGGATCCTGCGCCGCTGGCTCCGGCAAAGGCGCCACAAGGTCCAACGCTGCCGGCTCCGGCCCCAGCGCCGCCCTCGGCTCCGCCTCCGGCGCCGCAGTGGGTGCCTTTCGTCCCGCCATTACCCAGGTTCTCTTCCAGGGGATCCTCATCAATAGTCATAAGCACTGAATATTCCCGCCCACGTGCGGGGACCCCGGAAATATAAAAATTATATATGGAAATCACATATATACAGCTCTACATATATGCATATACATATATCATTTTTTCTCATACCAATGCAGCTCTCAATAGGAGGCTAAACAATGTAATTACACACATAAAAAACTACATTTGCCAATATATAAAAACACCAGAGGACAATTAGTACTTGAACTCTGTTTTTTAATGAGCAAAATACTCAAAGAGTAAAAACTGCAAAATAAGTAGACATTGTTAGCCTACAGGCTGCATTGTAAACCAATAGCATAGAAAATGAAAGCATTTTCAACAAAAACTGGCACCGTGCCTTTAAGGCAGCCATGACCCCTAGCTTCCCATCATGCCTCAGGGGTGACAGTTAGGTCAGTTGTTCTTTCCGGCTCCTTCAGTCAGGACCCTGGATTTTCAGCTCTTGCTTTTTTGACTTTCTGTCAAAAAATATCTATAAAGATCTAGTTTTTTCTACTTTCACTCGACGTCTTTTGGTCCTAGAGTGTAAGTAGCACCTTTTCTGTGTTTCAGAAAAGGTTTATTTTTGGAAATGCCTTCTTTATTCGATCCTTGCCCGTCATGTGGCAAGAAGAAGGCCAGAACAGATACACATCCTGTGTGTATTCTCTGCCTCCCTGAGTCCCACTCTTCTGACATCTGCCAGCATTGTAAGAAGTTATCAAGAAGGACTATCAAGGAGAGGGACAGGATCCGTCTCTATGGCCTCTCTGAAAGAGGTAGGTCTCCTGTGAGGCAGAAGAAGAGGAAAACTCGGTCGACGTCGAGAGGAAAAGTCCCGACCTGTTCTCCGTCGGCGTCGGCATCGACGTCGAAGAAATCGGCGACGAAGAAATCGGCGTTGAAGACTTCGGTGATGCCGGCGCATCATCATTCGACTACGAAATCTTCGTCGACGAAGGTAACAGGTCCTCCGTTGACGTCAACCAGGCGGCGCTCAACGTCGAGAGACAGGTCTCCGTCGGCGCCGGGTGGGCGTACGACGTCGAGGCACAGCGCTCCGTCGTCGCAGGCGCGATCGACGTCGAGGCACAGCGCTCCGCCGTCGCAGGTGCGATCGACGCCGAGGCACAGCGCTCCGTCGTCGCCTCATCAACGGCGATCGACGTCGAAGCACATCTCCCCGTCTCGTCAGCGGCGATCGACGCCGAGGCGCATCTCTCCGTCGTCGCCTCCTCATCGGCGATCGACGTCGAGACACAGATCTCCGCCGGGATCAAAGCAACGATCTTCGGCGTCGAGACACAGGACACCTCCTTCGGCGTCGAAGCAGATCCATCATTCCACGCCGTCGAGGCGGATGACTCCGCCGAGTGGATTTTCGGCGTCGAGACCAAGACCTCCGTCGCCGGCAGTCCAACGCCGGTCGACGTCGACACAGCAATCTCCTGAAAGGGTGCAGGGAGTGTCAAAGCAGGACACTGCACCAGTGTTGGAGAGACGTTCGTCGCCGAGAAGTCCACTTTCTAAGAGAAGAAAGTCAACGTCGAGACATACGTCTCCGTTGAGAGGGCAGTCGACGCTTAGACGCTCCAGGTCAACGTCAAAGCGCCCTTCTGGGAACACCTCACCTCCAGTGAGCCTGTCTTCGTCACCTTCAGGTTCGTCCAGATCCCCGGAGGTGGTTATCTCGACGTCCAACAGCCCAGTGTCAGGGGGACACCAAGATTCTCCAACAAGGCATGAAGAGCTGAGCTTCACACCTCCTGCTCAGTCTCCTAAGGAAAGAGAGAGCCACAGATCGCCTTCCATCCATTTATCGCCACGATGGCACAGGCCTCTACATCACTGGGCTACGGACAGGAATTACTCGAGCCATCAGAACAGATCCCCGTTGGCTCGTTTAACTCAGGATAAAGAGCGATCTCCTTCAAGAACAAGAGCTCGCAGCCGCACACCGGCGCACTCACACAGGAGGAGGTCTAGATCAAGAAGCAGGAGGAGAGCACACAGATCGCCTACTCCGTCCTCTTCTTCCACTCATACATCCCATAGAGACTATTCGCCTACTTTGACGAACAGTCCACCGTCGAGGGTCTCTCCGGTGGACGACATCTACACTTTTCAGGACATTCTTGGCAGAGGAGCGGTAAAGCTGGGTATCCCTATGCCAACTCGTCAAAGCAAGTCCTCGGTGATTTTTGAGACTCTACACCAAAGAGCAGCAACTAAACCTCTGCTTCCCTTGGTACCAGGCATCATAGAGCCAGTGATGGATATCTTTCTCACGCCAGCGAGTGTTAAGACCGCCCCAGCGAGGATCTTAAAAAGTACCGTTCACCAGAGGACGATCCGCTCTTCCTCAGGGCTGACCCTCCTCCGGATTCAGTCGTAATTGCGGCGGCAAAGAAGACTCATGCGGTGGCATCCTCCTCTACTGTCCCACCAGACAAGGAGAGCAAGGTGCAGGATTCCTGGGGAAGGAAGGTTTGTGGCACTTCGGCCTCCATGTTGAAGGTCTCCAATGCAGCGGCACTCCTGGGCCGCTACGACAGATCTCTGTGGGACTCACTACAGAGATTCACTGAAAAGTTGCCACAGGAAGACCGTAAAGATTTTGAAGAAATCTTAACAGAGGGCAGTCAGGTGTCTAACCAGGTCATCAGTGCTGCGGCGGATGGAGCTACCCTTTCGGCACATGCTTATGCTCATGGGGTATGCGCAAGGAGAACATCATGGCTACGTCTTACAGCACTCAGGCCAGAAGCGCAGTCACGCATCCTCAATCTTCCGTTCTCTGGTTCCTCTTTGTTCGGGACTCACACGGATGAAGAGATGACGCGGATGAAAACGGAACTGGACACGCTTAAAGCGGTGGGCCTGGAGAAAAGAAAGGAATTCCGTAAGAGATTCCGTCCTTACAATAGACGATCCTCCCAACAGAGGGTTCAAACCCCTCATTGGCAGAAAAATCAGGATCAGCAAGGCCAGCAAAAACGCAGTATCGGGGCAGACGCTCCTCCAGAGGAGGAAGAAACCAGCAACAAGGCAACAATTCCGCCAAGACGCAGTCGAAACAATGAACACTCACTTCCCCTGTCGCCGTTCACCACTCCAGTGGGGGAAGTATCGCAGATCATCTCGAAGAGTGGCGAGCTATCACAAAGGATCGGTGGGTACTAGCCACGTTGCAGAATGGGTACTCTCTACGTTTTCAACATCGCCCACCATCAATCCCTCCAGTTCCTCCGTCGTGTCACCAGTTAAAACTCTTGCAGAAAGAGGTTGCCACCCTTCTCAGAAAGTCAGCCATCGAGAGGGTGCCAGTATCTCAAAGAGGAAAAGGGGTTTACTCAAGATATTTTTTGGTGAAGAAAAAAGGCCAAAAAGCAGAGTACAGACCCATTCTGGACTTGCGGTCACTCAACCTATCCATAAAAAGGAAAAGTTTCGCATGTTGGCTCTCCATCAAATATATCCACATCTCAGACAGGGGGATTGGATGTGCTCGCTGGATCTGCAAGATGCATATTTTCACGTTCCGATCAATCAGTATCACAGACAGTACCTGCGATTCCTAGTGGGATCCGCTCATTACCAGTTCAAGGTTCTACCCTTCGGGTTGAAGTCAGCCCCCAGAGTGTTCACGAAGTGCATGGCGGTGGTGGCAGCCGCACTGCGCCGCAGGGGCGTCTTCGTATACCCGTACTTGGACGACTGGCTGTTGAAAGGTCCTTCCCCAGACAGTGTGAGGATTCATTTCTTGAGCTGTCTCGAGCTGTGTCACCGGCTGGGCCTGCATGTGAATTTCGTCAAATCAACTTCACAGCCAACACAGAAAATACATTTTTTAGGAGCTCTACTAGACTCCACGGTAGGAAAAGTGTTTCCTTCGGAGGAGAGACAGTGTTCCCTCATACAGAAATGCCAGCTGGTTCTGCGCAACAGAAAACTACCTGTGCGTCGGATTGCCTCCCTGCTAGGGTCGATGGCATCCTGCATCTTCCTGGTTCCCAATGCCAGACTACGAATGCGTCCTCTTCAGCAGGATCTGGAGGACAAGTGGGACCAGCAGACCGCTCGTTGGGACGAAAAAATAAGTCCATCAAACGCGGCTCGAGCTTCCATACCTTGGTGGATGAGAAAACAAAATTTGCAAGTCGGAGTTCCTTTCCATCAACCTCCGCCTGCTCAGACACTGATCACGGACGCCTCGCTGCAGGGTTGGGGAGCCCACATGGGTTCTCTCCAGACTCAAGGGCTGTGGTCTCCAAAGGAGCGATCCTATCACATCAACATGCTAGAGCTGAGAGCAGTACACCTAGCCCTCAAAGCTTTCCTCCCCTCGATTCAGGCAACATCAGTGTTAGTACAGACGGACAACACCACCACCATGTACTACCTGAACAAACAGGGGGAACTCGCTCACGCACACTTTCCCTGGAAGCTCAAGCACTCTGGCATTGGCTCTTGGCTCGGAATCTGGCAGTCACAGCAGTCCACCTGCCAGGAGAACAGAACGTGAGAGCGGATGCACTCAGCCGTCACTTCGAAGACAGAGAAGACTGGGTGCTCAACGACGAGGTCGTCGAAGACATCTTCCAGACATGGGGTCGTCCCACCATCGACCTCTTCGCGGACGACGAAAATGCCAAATGCCGAGACTTCGCCTCACGGTTCTACCGACCAGGATCGAAAGGGAATGCCCTTTTGATAGACTGGTCAGGGGCATTTGTGTACGCCTTTCCACCCCTTCCGCTGATCCCGAAGGTGGTGACCAAGCTGTCCCATTCGTGCACGAGGATGATACTAATTGCCCCGGACTGGCCGAGACAATGGTGGTACCCGGACCTTCTGCACCTATCAGAGTGTCCTCACAAGAGGCTGCCGTGCAGACCGGACCTGCTGTCCAAGATGAACGGGAGGATTCATCATCCCAACCTTCCCTCACTGAACTTGGCGGCATGGCTCCTGAGGTCCTCCAGTATGGCCACTTAGGACTACCGCAGGACTGCATGTCCATCTTGAAGGAAGCAAGAAGACCGTCCACGAGGCATTCGTATGCATGCAAGTGGAAACGGTTTTACATGTGGTGTATGCAGAACAATTGTAACCCAATCAAAGGTCAGGAAGAGGTCATCCTTCCTTACCTACTTTATCTGGCGAAAGCAGGTTTGAAGTTTTCTTCCATTAAGGTGCATTTAGCAGCTATAACTGCATATAGGCGTTCACCTTCCCAACCTTCCTTCTTCCAGTTACAGGCTGTTAAGGATTTTTTGCAGGGTTTAAAGAAGGTCTACCCTCCGGTACGGCCTCTTTCACCACCCTGGGAGCTTAACCTGGTGCTATCAAAATTGATGGGTCCGCCTTTTGAACCCATACACAAAGCAACCTTACAACATCTTTCTTGGAAGGCGGCTTTCTTGGTAGCGATCACGTCAGCTCGCAGAGTGAGTGAAATACAGGCTCTCTGCTCTAAAGAACCCTATACAGTCTTCCATCTTAACAGGGTTGTGTTGAGGACGCACCCTCTTTCCTTCCAAAGGTGGTGTCAGATTTTCATGTGAATCAGACCATCTCTCTACCCACCTTTTTTCCCAATCCCTCCACTCCAGCTGAGAGGGCTTTGCATTCTCTGGACCTCAAAAGGGTTTTAAAATTCTATCTGGATCGGTCCAAATCTATAAGAAAATCTGATCAACTATTTGTTAACTATGGGTCGATCAGATCTGGGTTCGCAGCTTCAAAGCGCTCCATCTCCAGATGGATAGTTTCATGTATCAAGCTTGCTTATCAATTAGCGCAGAAGCTCCTGGGGTTTACTCCCAGAGCGCATTCTACTAGAGGAAAGGCAGCTACTACTGCTTTTCTTCAGAATGTGCCCATGTCTGAAATCTGTAAGGCGGCAACTTGGAGGTCCGTCCATACATTTACGAGGCACTACTGTCTGGAATCAGACACCAGAGCAGACACCCAAGTAGGCCAGGC